>JAASGD010000162.1:0-34410 GCA_023334115.1 Globisporangium megalacanthum
ATCCGCCAGTTGATGATCAAGCTGCCGATTCACCTGTACTGGCTCAAGCTGCCTATCCGCCTGCCGATTTGACTAGTGCTGATCTCCGAGTTCTGGTTCAAGCTGCCGATCAGCCTGACGATCCGACCGCCTCTGATCCCGCGGCGAGTGCAGGCGTTCGTTCAGACGTCAATGGCGGAGTAACGAGCGAGGACGTGGTCTTTGTAGAAACAAGACCAGAAGCTCGACAGCTCACGACGCGGAGCCTTGCACTGCGACGCCTTCCAGCGACACAGTCCGACAGCGACGCGCACGGGAACGACAGCTACCACGGTAACACAAGCGACGACGTCTGTCATTTAGTTGGCGTCGCTGATCCGGTCGTGTGGCGGAGGCTGCACGAATTGTTCGGCAGCGGTTTGGAAAGCGACGACGACAAAACCCAAGAAGCGCGTCCAGCGGCCACCTTCACAGAGTTATTTGCCGAGGTGCCGTCGACTGCTGATGTACCTGCTCGCGACGACACTGATGACGACTTTGAGACCAGCGACGAGGTCATCGCGGCAAGTCGTATCGTGCCAGCGCTAGAGGACGGCGACGTGAACAGTCTCGGCCCTCACGTGAAGCTCGACGACTACGACTCCGACCGTGACGCAGCCGACGATCTACAGGGAGAGGTCGGCGTCCAGTAAGACATCCTGGAGCTGGCAACTCCGGACGAGGACTATGACAAAGAGTTGGTGACGGAGGGCTTTCTGGAGCCGATCGGGGGTAGCGTCCGGATGGCCGAAGGCAACGTCAACAAGGAAGCTTTGCGTGCCATGCGCTGGGAACCGCTGAAGACGGACTTTGAGGCGGACGTGCCAGAGTACCCGGGCCTTGTCGCAACGAAAGGACGGCCGACGGAGGCAACCCGACGAGCGGCGACAACCCCGCTATCGCAGTTCTTTGAGTTCTTTCCTAGAGCTTTGTGGCTGGAGATCGCGGACGACATTAACCGCTACCGACTTCAACACCTGGACCAGAAAGCAGCAGCGATCCAGTCCAAGCAACGGAAGAAGCACGCACTAAACTCAAGCGTGGCTGTCGAAAGACTTCAAGAAATCAAGGCGCGGTTGAGGAGGAGTCCCAGGATCGAAGCGCGCGAGATCTTCACGGTGGTGGGGCTCCTCATCGCGAATGTTCTTTGCCCGCAAATCCGAGGACTGTACCATCACTGGTCGCTGCGTTCCGCCGGTGGTCTGCCATCCGGTGTCTTCGGATGCTTCATGGCCAGAAACCGCTTCAATGAGATCGTCAGGAATCTACACTTTTGTGACAACCAAGCGCGGGGAACAGCATGCGACAAGGCGTGGAAGGTGAGAACGGTGATACAAGTGCGCCTGAAGACATTCCTGCGCACTTGGACGATGACGGCACGGTTCAGTTTCGACGAAGGCGTTCTTCCGTCGGGCTCCCCACGGAACTTGATGCGCACATACATGCCTGACAAGCCCCACCAATGGGGAACAAAGATGTTCATGGCTTGTGACGCATAGAGCGCCTACTGCTACCAGTGCGTGACGTGCGGCGCACATCCTGCCTTCTACACGATATAGACTGACATCTGTGCGTGTATCCTGTAGATTCGAGCTGTACCTTGATGTGAAGCAGCATGGGAACGACGCGCCGATGCTCGACAACAAGACTGGACCCGCGGCGGTCGTGCAAAACATGCAGCATGTTCTGGCGAGCGCACCGGTTGCATGGCGGCTCATTGTCGTTGACTGCTTCTACACCTTGGTTGCGCTCTTCCTACAGCTCCTGGCTATGAAGATGTACGCAGTCGGCACGATACATACGAACAACATTGGCTACAACAAAGCTGTCGTGGACCCGCGAAAGACGCGGACGAGAACCGGGACCCGTGGAGAGTTCAAGATCTCGCGGTCGCTAGATGCTCCGTCCATGCTCTCGCTCAGCTGAATGGACTCGCGTCCAGTTCATTTCCTGGGTACGGGCGGCACAGGGACACGATCCAGCGTGGGCAGACGGCGTGGCGCAGAGGTGGAGTCTGTGCCATGCCCGAAGCTGGTTCGTGACTACCACAAGCTCATGGGTGGGGTGGATCGTCACGACCAGCTTCGGTTGCAACGGTACTCTCTGCAGCCGACGAATCGCTTTCGCAAATACTACGTCTCGCTCTTTTTCGGGCTCGTTGGTCTCACGATCGAGAACTGCTTTGTCACCTACAACGCCAGCAAGAAGGAGGCGGGATCACGGCCGTCAAAAAGAGCAGACTTCATGACGGAGTTGCAGAATCAGCTGCTCCTGCTCGCGGCACGCGATTTCACATAGGTGGAGCCACTGACTCTACTGGCACGCCAGTTATCTCCAAGAAGCGGAAGCAGACAGTGCCAGTGCGCACGGCCACCCTCACGGACGACTGGAGAGGTGAAGGAAAGAGCCGGAAGCGACACCAGCGCATCTGCAAGGTGTGTACGCTGCTGCATCGGAAGAACGGTGAAAGTCCAAGCGGGACTTCGTACTTCTGCGAAGCGTGTTCGGAGGAGATTGCGAAGCTTTGGTTGTGCGTCAAGGCGCGACGACCAAGCGAGTCGTCGCGCACCTGCTTCGACGTTAGGCGCAATGAGTTTGATTGCGGCCAGGCGCTTCTATCCGACGTGGACTCCTCTATCAAGATGCACAGAGTTGGGGCAGCAGCTTCGAAGCGGTGTCGGCGGTGGCCTGCAGCTACAACGAGTGACGAGGAACAGTAGCACTTTGAATGCGAGAGGAGGCGCTGCAAGCTGATGGTGTGTGTGTTATCGAGTGGTGGAGTGAGTGTGAGCGAGCCATGCAGATGCTGAAGTCTGTGAGTGGCGCACGTGAGAGGGACTTGGAGGTCATGGTGAGCGAGTGGTCCAAGTGAGTGCGAGTCGCGCAAGCTGCTGAGCGTTAAAGGAGTGTGAGCAAGTCATGCAGTCGGCGGGTCGACCAGTGGTGAGCGAGCGACTGCGAGTCGTGAGAGTAGTAGTGTGCGAGCGACAGCGGCGAGAGAGATTGTTGCTCTTGCTTCTTGAATGGCTTTTGCGTTGAGCGTTGTTGTGTGCACGTGTTCGGTCTTTCGCTTCTTGCTTTTTGAGGCCTCCAGCGGGCAGATCGCTCCTTGCTTTGTGAGCCACTCAAGTGGTGTGTGTTCAAAGGATAGCTGGTTTAGTGACTTCTTCCCGTCCACGAATTTGTGGACTCGCAGCTCGTGCTGTGTCACTATTGGTTGCGTGTACGGTAATTGCGGGTAGAAAGGGTGTCTGAATGGCTTGAACGACGCCATCTGTTTCCCACATCCTGTACCAGTCTGTTCCAGAATATGTGACCCATGCCACTCTAAAGTCTGTTCCAAAATGTGACCCCAATATATCTTGACTTTATTAAGGGGGTGATGGTGAGCCTCACAAGGTGAGGTCATCAGACAAGGTCGTAATGGTCAAAGAAAATCCTGTGGGATGCGACATTCTGATAAATGTTTAGGCCGTTTTCGACCTTTTTCGTAAAAAAAGCAACTTGGCAAAGCAGCTCTTTCAAGCAAACCACCTCTTTGCCGAGGTTGTTGGTTGGGTTTGGGAGAAACTTTGTGTTCCATGTTGTGCTTGACCAGGCAGCTGCCTATTGACCAATTCGATTGATTGAGGTTACGATTACAACGACCTGCTCTGGGTCGCTCAAGCTGTCGTGATGGTCTTTCGCTGACGCGCACAGCAAATGAGAGCACTACCACCAGCAACAAGCCAACGTATTTGCCTCCTTCACCGCAAGCCGTTTCGTGTCGTTTCAGCTGTGGAGCACTCCCCAACGGGAGTACGTGGCCCATCACATGTCCAGGAGTACTCCACGTAAGTCGCTTCCTTCTTGGCCGTCGACATCACATGTGCGTGTGATAGGTGTACGTGCGCGCAACAACAAAAGGCAGAGAGGAGTGACAGTGGTGTACGGGGCGGGTAACAAGCGAGGAGCGCGATCGTTATGAAGCACAGCTCACGACTTGTGCGAGGATCTCCGTCGCTGTTTGCTCGTTTGCAAAAAGCGAGTTTGCCTGAAAAACAGGGTCAGAGCAGTTTTTCGGAAGCAGCTCTTCGAGGCAAAGGAGCTGCTTGAAAAAATCATGTTCGATTCGCATTTTGGCTTTTTCGAGCCGAAAGAGCTGTTTTGGCTGCAAAAGAGGTGCTTTTGACGAAATCGAACACGCCCTTAGTTTTTGTGCATGTGTTCTGCTGTTTTTCATGGCTTGTGATGCTGAATAGACGAAGTAGCCCGAAAAAGTCACATCATTCGAAAGGGCTTACTGAGACGAGTGCACACATACCTTTCTTTCTGAGCCAGACAACTTTTTGGCTGAATGGCATCGATTTTTGTTGAAAGGGGTCACATTTTTGGAACAGACTGGTATTATCCTGTCTGGGTTGCACGAGTTTCTCGTAGTTATCCTGTAGATTTTCGATTTTTTCAAAAATCTACACGATGGACAGGCGTTTTTAGGAACCAGATCGGCTTATGAAATCGGCTTGTTTATACAAACTCTTAGATAACCTGTACTACCTCTGTCACCGAAAAGTTGGCAGGTACCACTCTGCTCTTTTCTCACAACTTGGTTGTCCGATTTGGTGAATACAAAAACTAAGTCTAAATGACATCAGTCACCGATCGCTGGGGTCGTGTAGGCGCGTTGGGGAGTGGTCAAAACGCCTGCAGGGACGCAAAGCTCGCGATCCTTCTTGGTACAGACATAGTGAAGGGATAGCGCGGCTTCAGTGGGGTGGTGCGAGCACTTTCAAACCCTGCCTTGCCAGAGTGCCACTTGGGTATACTAAAATCAAGTCATTTTTTTGGTCAATCGCAAATTGCTCTGAAAATAGCATCAATCGATTCAGCGCGTCAAGGCGAGTAATAAACAATCGCTCCCAGTGTATTTGGTGTAATTTTCGTGCCACAGTCTGCTCAGATGTGCAAATACGATAACTTTTTGGTGACAGAGGTAGTACATATTTTGACAACCCGAGTTTTGTCCTTCCCAACAAGGGACATCACGCTCCATTTTCGCAATTTTCATTAGTTGCGTCAAGGATCGCTGCATAAATACGCAATAGCGCGTAAACAGTTGGGTTCGATCGAGAAAAAACAATGGTTGAGAAAAAAAGGAGAGTTAATATGGGTGCAATCAATCGCGGTTTGACTAAGTAATCGTAGAGATAAAAACAAGGGAGTGTGCCGGAGCGTTGTGATACAGTATTACAATAAATTTGAGCGTGTGTGTGACTTTCTGCGAAGCAAGTCCGTGAAAGATTGAGTGAGACAGAGAGATAGATAGATAGAGGACGGGGACGGGTTGTGTGCTGGAGGAGAGAATGTTAGGAGCAAGTCATTTGTACAGACAACGCGAGAGCTAGGGAATTGAGGACGGGAGTGAGCAAGAAAGTGAATGAGGAGAAAGCGACTAAAAGTGATGCAAGCAGGTAGTCGTACAAGGGGGAGTCGGGAGTTAGTAAGACTGTGCTGTGGTGTGTGGAGGACGAGGGAGGGGTACATGAGAATGAACAAAGGTGGGTGGAACGGGTGAACATTTCCCGGAGCGAAGCCCGGGCAAGAGCCTTGTTGTGTAAATTTACCCACTCGCAGCAACTTACTGTACCATAAATTTACTTCCGATAATTGTAATGTTACTTCTACTATGGTAGTAGCTGATCACGTAGACCGATTGGTCTTGTTGGACGCGCAAAGCAAAGTGCGCTTCTCTAGGCAGCTTCGCATGCCACCGCGCGCCAGCGGCAGCAAAATCGACTCCATAGCGAGCGGAGGTTGTCTGACATTGGAGCTTTTTCAAAAATTGCCTAGAGTGCATCGTATTGCTTACTACGTACCCTTTATTTACTACGCTGTTTACAGTAACTTACACATTTATCTTGTAATGTATTGTTTCATTTTTTTGGCAATTCATCTCATTATGTAAACAAATCAGTTATTTTCAAGCACAAAGTCAAACCTATTGTCTAGAATATATTGGAAAACATATAGAATATATTTTTCAAATATATTCTAGACAACTGCAATAAAATCGCAACATTGGTTGCGAGATGAATGCTCCCTTCAAACTCATCACTCAGGGAGCTTGAAAATGAGCATGCGTGCTGACAAGCTCCTGCGCGCCTTCCTCCTGCTTGGTGCACTGCTGGCCACCGCAGGGGTCAACACTGGAAGCGGCGGCCCACCATCGCCAACTCGGCTGCGCATTGAAGTCTCTCCTGTCCTTCTGGTAGTACCTACGAGCCCGACCGGCCCCCCATCACCACAGCACCCAGTCACAACTATCAACCGCCCCGACGACTTGGACGACAACGACAACGGCAACAACTACGACACTTACGGCGCTCGCACCCACGAGAATCCACTGCATCCCCCACTTCCCCCACCCCTACCATTCGCGAAGCGCTGGCGTCTCTTTTCAGCGGCTCCAAATAGCTTTCACCACCAACTCCCACAGTTCGACACCAGCATGGAGCTCACACTCGCACTGGCCAGCGGCACAGCGTTCGTCCACGTGCTGGAGGCGGATCCGGACTACGAAGCCGACAAGACAGCGCCGCAGTCCAACGGCGAGCTGCTCGTAGCAAAAGTCGTCGCAATGGCGACGGACGTAGCGGAGCTCCATGCGCTGCGTGTCGATGCGACAGCGACAGGGTGGCTCGTCACAGCGAGCCACACGCAGTCTACGCCTAAGCCCCACGACCCGTCCGAGCGGCTCGTGGTTTACGTATACACGAGTGCAGACTTCAGGCGCGCGCTTCGGTCTGTCGTCGCACGAAGTCGCAGTGATGTCGTCATCACGCCCACAGTCGTGCCGAGATACGCGACCCGGTTCGCAGTCACAGCTGACGGTGGCAGTCGGGTCTTTCTCCAGTCGGCTGCGTCCACGAGCGTCACGTCGATGGCGCTGACTGCGACGGACGGCTCGACAGTGTCGCTCCAGTGCTCGGGAGCTGTCGCCGTCGATCAAGACGTCGTCCTGACTGTCGACGCCGCCAGCGTCATCACAGTGACTGCTGACCATTTCTCTGCCGACGCTGTCGTGGTGAGTGCTAGCGCCAGCGACAGCACCGTCTGCCTCTCGGCTTCGCACTGGACCGCGACGAGAACGACCGTCTCAGTCGCACACAATGGCTCAGCGACGATCGTCAGTGACCACGCAACGAGCGAGACGGTCGCGCTTGCGATCAGTAAAACGGGGACGATCGACACGGGTGACGTCCACGCCGAGTCGGTGGCAACTGTCGACATTCAGGGAAACGACGGCCGAGACGCAGCGGTTGTGGTCGGTCCAAGCGACAGTGTCGTGTACGCGGTGCCGTCGGAGGCGCATATTCGGTATCGAGGACGCACTCCGACGGACGTACACAGTGTCGCACCGGGTTCGCCGCTGCTGGAGCGGTCGCAGGCGCGTGCGCTCCCGTGTCAGGCTGTCGTTTCACCAGACGAACCAGCGGGCGTGTCACTCGCGACAGCAGAGTCGATCGACGCGCCACCTCGTGCGGCCTTTCTTCCTTCCCCTACGCCAGCTACGAGTGGCGCGTCACAGTCGCTGTCGCCAGCAGCTGGCGGCTGGTCTCCTAGAACCCAGATCGACCGCTACCACCACGGCATGCACATTCGGTATCGAGGAGGCAAAATCGTCGTTCCAGTCGACGACGACGACGACGACGACGACGACGACGACGACAGCGACGACGACGACAGCGACGACGACAGCGACAGCGACGGATACGGTGGCGTTGGCGCGTGGCTTCCGTACCTGTCGCCGTACCTCACGTCGCGGTCGCCATCCCCGCTGCCGACACGGCAGCCAGTGCCGACTGCACCATCCGTGTCGCCGTCGCCGTCGTTCTCACCGTCGTTGTCGCCGCCGCCGTCGGCAGCACCACTGGTGGTCGTCTTTTCCCCATCACCGACTCCATCGCTTCCGCCGACGCGACAGCCAGAGCCGACTGCACCGTCCGTGTCGCTGTCGCCGACGCCCTCACCCGCCGTCTCACTCGAGATTTTCGCTGCCGCTTCGCCGGATCCGAGTCCCGAGTCTCCAGCACCGGCGGTTAAGACCGGCGGACTCGCAAGCGTGCTCTACTTCCAGCTCGGCGTCGCGTTCGTCGCGTTCCTCTGGCTCCTCCACCAGCTCCTCCAGTGCTGCGACCGCCAAACGCACCGGCGAGAGTACGCAGCGATCAACGGGAGCGAGCGCGACGACCCCGTACTGATTTAAGGTAAGCGCCGCGACTTCACGTTCCAGAATGAACGGAGCGTCATTTTTTGAAGTAACAAACCACTCAAGTTGAATAAAGCCACAACAGATAAAAGTGAAAAACCACACCATCAGTCTTTCCTAATAGTAGTACCGACTAACCACCGAACAGCAGCACGACACCATGCACTTGGCCACGTCGCCCATGAAACCACGGCTGTGGAGGTACCGAGCGACTTCGAACCGGCCGCTCCGGACGGCACACTGGAGCGCGTCCTCTGCGCACCCTTCTCGACGGTGCTCTAACAGGAACCGCACGACAGCCACAAAACCACTCTGAGCGGCGAGCGACAGGGCACGCTTCGTGCAGCCTTCGCGTCGGGTTGTGTGCAGAAACTGCACGACTGCCAAGTGGCCATTGCTGGCAGCGTGGTCCATCGCCGCAGTGGTGCAGAGCGCGTGGTTTTTGTGCAGAAACTGGACAATGTCAATGTGGCCGGAGCGTGCTGCGTGGTCCATTGCGGCAGGTGTGCAGCCGTCGCGTCGGTGCATAAAAAGGTACTGCACGACCTCGAAGTGGCCATTCGCAGCCGCCATGTCGACTGCAGCCACTGTGCCGCCTTCGGAGCGGTGGTTGTGTAGAAACTGGACAACGTCCAAGTGGCCGTTCGCTGCGGCACTGTCGAGCGCCGCTGTTGTGCAGCCTTCTGAGCGGTGGTTGTGCAGAAAACGGACAACGTCGATGTGTCCATGACGCGCTGCAGTGTCCATCGCTGCAGCCGCAAACAAGCGCTTTGACGCCTTGGTCGTGGTTATTGGGTGGTCGTGGGCATCCACATAGTGGTGGACGCACTCGAGCGCTCCGAGACACCCACGGGCTGCGAGTGTGTTGACTGCGTCGATCGAGAGCCGCGACGGGCGACAGGGCGCACAGAGCCACTCGACCACAGCAGCGACGCATTCGCGTGGCGTGCGGGCGAGTGCGTCCCCTGTCGCTCCGTCGCTCCACTCGGAGCTCGGCACGAACGTGTCGTGGACATAGTCGAGCGTCTCGACGTCGCCACTCGCGATCGCAGCAGCCAATAGCGTCGTTGATGCCTGTGGAAATCCAGTGAGGCGTGGCAAAAACCACTGGAGCGTCTGCACGCGGCCGAGCTCGACGGCCCACACGACTGCCATGTCGAGTCGCAGCTGGCGGACACTGTGGTAGAATGGGAACCGGTGCAGACGGAGCACGAGCGCCAGGACCTGGCGGTTGTCTTGTTCGAGCGCGAGCCGAACAAGCGATCCGTTCACACGCTGAGCGTCGTAGCATGGACTCCACACGTGCGTGGCCCTCGTCTCAGCCGGGAAGCTACTGAATGGTGACAGCGACCGCGTGCATTGCTGGGTGCTCGCGACAAACTCGGTCAGCAGCTTCGGAATGCCTGGTATGCAGTCCACGATCGTCTCGAGCAGCTCGCGGGTCGCGAAGACGCGCAGTGCTGGGCTCACAGCGTCGGATTCGACTTGTGGTGGTTCGTATGCAGCGTCTTCTGTGCGGACTGGAGGAGCTTTTGATAGCGAGGGCACTTGAGCTGCGGTTTGGATGACCGCGAGAACGGGCGGATCCGAGATGGCGAACGGAGTGGAGGAGCTTGAGCGGAGCGGAGCCATTGCGAGAGTGAGGCTGAGAGCCTCTCGATCAGCTCCAGCGCCTCTCGAGGATTCGCTTTGGAATGGAGAATTCGCGCGGCACGCGCAACTCAGGTGACAAAGGCGCTTACAGTGCGCGACAAATGTATTTGGAAGGTTCCACCTCATAAAACGTAGAAAACGTAAAACGTACACTGGGGGACAAAAAAATAGTCCCAGCAGCTTTTTTTGCGCAACGACTCGAATTTTGCGAATTGAGTGATGCTATTTAGATATGTGATTCCCACAACGATTTGCCACAAGATACACCATTTCCCGTCACAAAACTCGCAGTTGTTCAAGGGCCTCCCATACAAATTTTCAATTCTGCCGATGGGACAAAAATATACAGGCAACACTCTCATTAGTGACCACTAGCTTTGACAGTTTTTTTATTATGACAGTCATCAATTTACATAATACACTTTTTCAAGGCTTTACCTGACATGGACCGTTTTTAAAGGATTTCAAAAAAAGAAGGAAAGACACATACGGAAACGCTGTTCAATGTAATCGGCTTTGAGAGGCAATAGAACTACGTTCGTTAGGGGAGCAAGCTCGCCTCTGTATAGGCCTTCGTTTTTCTTGGTAAATGCGGCTCTCTCTGTCAGCATAACTGAAGGCAAGGACGAGTTGGAAAATGTATATTTTATTGGACAACATCCTCCTCTCAACAAAATTCACCGAGAACAGTAGTCTGCATGAGCACAAACAGCTCAAACACTCAAGCCAAAGTAAGACTTCCTTCACTAGGTTGGACCCTCAAAGCATCAATGACCTCGTCACGTTAGGAGATGTGCTTGCTTTTTGATAAGGAAGCATATACCAAGTGAAAGTGAGAGAAGAAGAACTCCCAAGCGTCCATGCAACTGTGCCAATTACAGTAACATTTCTTCTAGACTCTGATACTTTATCGCAAAGAAAATACACTATGCAGATATTTTAATCAGAGTTGACGGGTGCCAATTATGTTAGTGGTCAGTAATGAGAGTGGTACCTGTAGTGCCAGTGGAATGCATACAAAAATCAAGATAACATGTCAACCTCTGCCGCTGGGCCCGCCTTCGCAGATCATGGTGGGCGCCGCTTGCTACGCTCACTTGGCAGTCCACCATGTCTGCTTTGGCTACGCGGCCTCGGTTTCTTACTAGGTTTTATATTGGTGACATCTTCCTTCTCACATAAAAGGGTTTATGTGTTTTTCAGGGACTTTGTGTGTTTTTCAGCCTTTTGTGTGTGTCGCAAGATCTGATTGATGGCAGTAGATGGACAGAAAGCGCCCTTTCTATTCGGGTCGTTGGTAGTAAAACGTGCCTTTGGTGAGAGGGGTTTGCATACAAAGGTACAGTATTTTGATTTGACTTTTGGTTGGCGAGATTGGTGCGGAATCATCACTGTAAATTGTAAATACTTTTCTCGGAGCTGTACATTTCACACAAAAGGAGGGTTTAGCGTGACCAATTTGGCGAGACCGGTGGGGACGCTCTAAGTGAACGTTCCCAAATGTGCTGTTCCAAAACAAGTGAGCATATTTTGTCTTAGATTTAGTATGGGGGAGGGACAAGTCTCATCTGATGGGGTCAAAATGATCAAAGAAGATCCGTTGATGTGCAAATTTATGATATATGTTTATTTTATGTTCAGTTGTTTTGCTGTTTTCGAGGGATAGCAATGCTAAAAGACGTTGTAGGGTGAGCAAGACATATCATTTGATCGGGTATTCTGAGACAAACACAAACGTACCGTTTCTCAGCGTCAAACCTATTTGCGGCTAATTGGCATCAATTTTGAGAAAGGTTCACTTATTTCGGGACGGAGTGGTACTGTATTGTGATCGTTGATTTCTTTGTCCCGGACTAATCGACACGTCGATACGTAGTTTTGAACTGCAAAAAAGGAGAAATCAGTTTTTTGATTCGACGGGAAAGCACACATGGCGCTACGAAAAGGAGGGCCACTAAAACTTAAAACGGACGACGAAGCAAACTTGACCTGTGGGTGAGTGGATAGTGCCCGGAGAAGCTCAGGATTCTATGCATCTTTGTGGGGATGTTTCCTTTTCCGTGGGATAATATCGGCGTACTACCAGTCCATGAGATAATTTTTCAGGTATACCAATTCTCTGGATTTTTAATCCAGAGTTACTCCGGGATCACAATGGCGACCCAATTTCTGCTATAAGCTGATATCTTGTAGCAATTTTTAAAATAATTTTAGATTATCATTTTTCACAATTAGATTTTGTTTTTATCAATTTTTAAACGCTAAATTTGCATTACTTTGTTAAATAAGGTTTCTGCTCGTGCGACATCGTGTGAAAAATGTTGCACGAGAGACCGACAGTCAACATTCATTTTTTATGAATAAACTTTTCAAAGATATTATATTTCGAAGGCGTTCAAACATGGAGATATTCGCTACACAGTGCTGGAATTGAACACAGAGATGGAGAAATCTGCTCCGGGCTTTTTGAAAAAGTGGAAGCGGTTTGAACAGTCTCTTCCAGAAGAGGATGACATTTTACAAAAGTGGAGGTTCTGTCCGGGCAATTTCCAGGATGAAAGGTTTGTCTTGTTCCAACGCATTTGGCGGTGGTGGCGCTCCTGGACAGACTCGACGCGCACTCAGCACTCACTGTGGCTTGGGGCGCGCGCATGATCATGCACACGCACCGTGCTCTGCACAACCCACCAGTCGAGCATTTTGACCTTGAGCTCTTTGACAACCCCTGTTGCTCCAAACGGGCGCCTTCACCGCGTACATTGGCGATAACACCCACAGCAACGATGTGTGCGCTTTGCCGCCACCTCTCCACGCCGCCACCAACAAAAAGCACCATACGCTAGCTACTGCAAAAGCGCTGGAGAGAGAAAGAGAGACCAAGGCCCGCGACTCGCGTCCCCACGAAGACGGCCCGTTCCTCCACTCTCCAGCACCGCAATGATTGACTATGTGGCCGTGACTACACCGCGCACCACGAAAGCCAGTACTCAGCTCACCAAGTTTAGCAGAACCGACGGTGGGAACAACATGAAAGACGAGAAGGACGAGAAAAGGAAGAAGAAGAAGGACGCGGAGCCGTCGCTGCCGCTCGGACAACTCTACTGCTTAGCGACGGCGCTTGGCGCGGCGTCCGTGGCGCTCGGGCGCGTCAAGGCGGGCGAACGGAGCGCTCTTCCCGATCAGAGTGTTGATCATCGGCAGCGCGATCTCTATGTTCGCTGACGAGAGCGTGATACGGACGCAGTCAACACTGCCGCTCTCGACTACCTCATGCTCGCCACCAGACTGTTTATCGCTGACTACTCGGCGTACGTGCTCTTCTTCCACACGGCCGAGCCGCAGATGAAAGCTTCGCGAGAAGAAGCGCTCAAGCACATGCTCAACCTCGACGGCAGTTACGACGCGCTCTAGCTGTCGTCCCGGCTCATAGGCGACACGGTCAAGATCAAAGACGACAAGGGTCGCAAGCTTGGACAACTACAGTACTTTGGTGGGCGCTGGTTTTCCCAACAACGACGCGAACGTGATCTAGAATCCCGTATTGGGAGTCAAGAACTCAACCGAGAACCTAAGTTCGGGATGCGTACCTAAGGTCACGACGAGCAAGACAATGAAGCAAAAGCATTTGAAGAAATCAACTCCGCTCGGCTTCCACTACGCGAGGCGGCTAGTGGTGCCAGTAGGAAAGACACCAGGACCTGTTGTGCGCTGGAGACTGGCACACTGAGCATTTATACTGCTTCTTGCTCGCCAGCTCTCCGCGACTTGGGATTCTCTTCGTCGCCGCGCGTCCAACACTGCGCTTTACTGTCGCGACGTCCACTGGCTCAGACACCACGAGGTCGTCTTCTCGTGGAAGTTTGACGCCAGGCATCGCGGCGTACACACTCCGGTGCGTCTTGTTGAGATAGCACGTCATGTAGGCGTCGTCTATGGGCCACGAGAAACCCTGACGGTGCATGAAAACTGACGCCGCTCGGTAGTGCCGACACGGGACGCCGGTTTGCTTGAAGCTCGAGCATGTGCACGACTTCGCCTCCAGAACAACGCGGTACAGCTGACCATACGGCTCCCGGGCGTCACGAACGTGTGCTTGTCCTGTTGTTGGGTCGCTTGGGGTGACAGAGTAGAAGGCAGATGCGGCATCTTCTGCATCTGCTTGCCGCTGTACGAAAGGAATCAGGATTGGATGTGGGGCTTCTCGACTACGAGTGCGGCTTTTTTTTTCTCGAACACGAACCGCTCCATCCGCGCAGCGTACCACCGAACGAGCTCGTAAGGCGAGATTGCACGCGTTGCGCGCACTGCGGCATTTTCCGACACGACGAAGTTGGTCGTGCGCCAGCCGAACAGCGCCACCCCAAAGTTGACAAAGTGATACTTTGCCCAGGTGCTGGGGTGGATTCCGAGCAAGTACTCGGCAGCAGCTTTTCTTGTGAGCGCGAGGATGGCGATATGGGCATTGAACTCGGACTCAGTGTCGGAGTCTTGGGCATTCCAGACGCACGACTCCTCGCCAGCCGTGAGACGGCCGAAGTTGTGAACGACGTTGAGAATAATGTGTCTGGTGCAGTGGACAAGCGGCAGCAAACACCCTTCCTACCGCATGTGTGCCGCAGCCGCTGTAGTGCCGCGCGATCGATCGCAAAAGAGCGGCACTTGCTCGGCGACAACACCACCGCGTGTGCACTGCTGGAGAAACCAAATGTAGTATTCTGTCGTCTCGGACTTTCAGGTCGCGAAAGCTAGGAGGACGTTCTTCCCGTCTCCGTCTCGAGTGATGAGCACCAGCACAGTGCCTCGAACGCGGCCGTCACGGGTTTGTGCGCCGTCAGTGCCGAGCAGCCGTTGGCAAGTTAGGTGCACAGCTTAGGCGTATGGTGCTAGAAAGAATAAACGATCGAACTCGTTCGCGAGAGTCGTTTGAAAGTCGAATCGTGAAGTCGGGTTCTCAGCTACAAATCTTTCAAGGTACGGGCGGATCATGGAGTAGCTTGCTTCGTAGTCGCCGAACATCTCGTCCTTAAGCAACGACCGAACCCGATAAATAGTCGCGTCCAGAACAAACATTCCTTCTTGTGCAAGTAGCATCTCTCGAAGTTGACGCGCCGTGATGTCCGGGTTTGAGAACACAGCACTGCGAGCCGTTTTACACTCTGTCACTTGGCGAGTCGTGGGTTTGCGGCTGGCATCGCAATTGATGTGTTCCGGTGCCAAGTCGGATATCGTGAAGCCGCTCTTGTCGACTCCCTTGACGCGGCTCAAGTTCACAAAGAACGTGCATCCCCCTGGACTGGGGCAGACGAATCGGGCGAAGTCACCGCTGCTGGCTGACTTGTCAAGGCGGCAGCTCCGACCTTGACTGTAGACGTCTTGTATCGCACGCTTTCCCTCCTCGCGCTTCTTGTACCATCATCCCTTGGACAACACGACAGTTGGTGTTGCCATCCTTACAGTAGAAGAGATAATGAACGGCAACGAGGCACCCAGCGGAGGAGTCACGCACGTGGCAGAGTAATTATAGATGGACAAGCCCTCGAATATAGGACCATGTATGACCGGCAGGATAATTCTGGCACCGACAAGAATATTGTCAGATCTGATCGATGCATCTGGTCGATGAGCTAGGTCGCGCAGTCGATAGTAGCGAACGCGAGTTCGTGAAGTGTCTGTCAGCGAAGACGAGAACTGAGGCAAAAGAGAAACACTGGTAGCCAAACGACAGGCGAGCTGCAATCGTGAACTGCGACGAGAAGACCCGAGTCACAGACAAGAAGGCATGAGACGAGCCTAGGCGAATCAACAAAGAACAACAGCGTGACGAAGAGCAAGTGCGGCGCCGTGGTGACCTGCGAGATGAATATAAGGAAATATATTGTGTGTGTGGGGTGAAACCTCGGGGTGTCCATTAGCTTGTGGGTGTGGCATGAACCACGGCCAGTGTTGATGTTAAAGATAGCAGAGCTCTTGAGCCGTCGAAGGTTGACACCGGAATGTGCGCGGCGCTTGCCCAATACCCGTTTGGGGCGCGGGCGAATAGTCGGGGCACCTGTAAGGCGTGTAATAATCGCGTTGGCGGCACGCAGAGTAGGGTGACGAGCTCACTTTTCGACTCACCGCAAGCACGGTAGCACAGGACGAGACCTGTTTGACAAGAACAGAGCACGGCGATTAGGAGATGAGATGCGCGTTCAATGCTGATTAGGTTTGTGCATTGTCTCCCCGGACGTGTCCGAGTGGCTTTGCGTATAAAAGAGCTAGGTAGTGGGGCTGTCAGACAGTGGCTGTATCCGGGATGATCGATCTTCTGCAGTGAACTCGGAAGATACGTACCGGTGCAGTTGTGGGAATTGTTAGTATGTCTGGTACAGTAGAAAAATGTACTTGAATAGTATCAGATAACATTCAAACATTTCCTCATGTTAATTTTCCGGACAGAACCTCCACTTTTGTAATATGTCATCCTCTTTTGAAAGGGACTTTTCAAAACGCTTCCACTTTTGCAAAAAGCCCAATCTGCTCCACACCAAACACTTTTCTGGAAATGGGCACAAGATGATTTCGACATACTGAGCGATGGAACAGCTCGTCGGTCGACGTGACATTCAACTCGATATCAGGCAGGGACATGTTCGTGTGCTCTGTCATGTCGGGCGACGTTGTCGTGTAGATGTCGAGCATGGCAGCTAAAACGTGCTCTGTGCTAGCGGAGTTTTGTTTGTGCACCTCGAAATATTGTTTTGCAGTTGTTCCTGCGTGCAATGTTCTACTCCGTTCCACAACAAGTGAAGGTTCGTTTTCAAATTAGTGCCATTTAGCGAATGTTTGCTCGATAATCATTTGGGATGTACGTCTGTAGAGCTCTGAACATGCTCTGTTATATATGATGCCAAGAAGTTCGAACAACGACTATGTGCATGCGTGACAGGCAAAAAAGTCCACTCTAGATGAACAAAAGTTGGACAAATATCAGAAATGTGGGCGATTTCGTCATTCCTCTGTCTTTTTTACTGGTTGAGGTATTTTGATCACCCCGGTTTATTAATTTCAAGATAAAATACCTTCACTTGTTTCGGAACAAGCAGAAGGGTGGAACCTTCACTTGATTTGGAACGGTGTAGTATGGAGAACTCACCATCTTGTACGACTTAATAGTCACTTTACCTGCAAAATGTGTACTCGCTGTTATAAACATCCACACAAAATCCAGTGCTTTCCGTGCCCGGCGCGGCAGTCAGTTTTGGGAGAGTGTCTGCTACAACCTTATTTGGGATGTGCACATGTGTCGCATAGCTGGTATTTTCACGACGAAAACTACGTATCCTTCCCGTACAGTCCGTCTCGGCAAAGTATGTAAAAAGTGAGTGGCTGACATTTGGCCTCTCATCTTCAGATTCGTCGGCTCGAGCTCACATCAAGCGAGGAGTCCATGTACATCCGGTAAGCGCTTTTGTCGTGTGTCGATGCGTTGCTGCTTCTCGCGGTCCTCTTCCTTGGCGACTCGCGCGATGTTGTTCTCTTACTGTTTGCTAGCTGTTGTTTGTGCGATTGTGTGCTCGTTTGTGTGCGTGAGTGACTACGACGATTTGCGGAGGAGCATAACTTTCCACGCCGCGCTTTCGGCTTCGATTCGAGAAGACAATGACGAATGGTGCGAACGTGCGCGATTATCGTTGAGCGAGCGACGACTCAATTGTGACACGAGTTTCAGCGCTTGTTGTGCTGGTGCACGCGTTTGTGGTGCCTCGGCATGCTCGGCGCCTGGGTTGCAGAGAGCGCTGAGCGCAAGCATAAGCACACCACTCCGAGCGCGAATTCACCCGAGGACTTTGACGCTAGCATTGTCGCATCGCGCCATCTCGTGCCGTATCCGCAACAGGCGTTCGGTATGCTCTTGGCTGAGTGCTTGATGTCGGTTGCTCCCTATTATGCGTCGTTGTGCGATGTGTGGTGGTGACCTTTGCAGAGAAGAAGCCTCAGACGCGCAAGGGAGGGAACTGGAAGACTCGTGAGCGAATAGCAGACTCACAAGACGATAGGGAGGAGGCCGCCCCCTTGTTTGGGCCAGTCTTCTTTGACACGTGGAACGAGCTCGAGAGCGCTCTTGCTGAATACTTGGAGAAGCACTGTGTTTCGTATCGAGTTCGGGACTCGACCACTCCGAATGTGTGGATCAGGAGTCTCTTTCGAGGGCGAAAGTCGTTGTACGATTCGCTATAAATGTGCACCATAAAAATACGGTTGACCAACTACTTTATGTTTGTCATATAGTCGTGGACGTGCTGCCATCCCAGCGGTGTTTAAATATGCTCAAAAGGCGCTGCGATGCACTCATGGGTGCCTACAATACTCAAGAGGCGGCGGCCACCGTAAACGCACGAGCGTTCGCGTTCGGATCGGCTTCGCCCGCCTCACAGCTCAAGTTGTTCGATTCCGTGTGAACGGGAAGATAAGATGGAAGGTGTTCGTCTTCAACCAGGTGAGTGTGCGGAAGCTTTAGGCTGTTCGCGGGATACTCGAATGAGCTGACATGTTAATGTGCCTGTCGGCAGTACCAGACACTCACCCAAGAACTCAGCAAGGAAGTAGTGAGTACGTAACTGACATCGGCGAAGGTGTCGGGGCGTGAACTTCTTGGCAAGATCGACGCAATTGTCAACCCAAACGCGCCAGTACGGGGAATTGCGGAGGTGGTGTCGCGTGAGATTGGTACGTTAGCTCGTCAAAAGTGGGTGTGTGGATGTGAGAGGAGAACTCTCACAACGACTTGATCCCAGGCTGGTACATGAGTACGAAGCAGATCAAGAACCTCGTGGCCGGCAGGCTCGGGTCACAGACGACCGAGGAGAGCTTGCGTAAAATGCTGCATCAACTCGTGGCGGTGGGCGACAACACGCGCGTCATCGTTGAAGACGGCTTGCAGCAGACAGTCGCAGTCGTCGTGCAAACCGCAGGACAATGCGAACTGCTGTCCCAGGACGGCGAGTGCTTGTTGATGGATTTCACGCACAACACCAACATATTGGGGTTCTACCTCGGTACATAAGGTTGCGCAACCTTACCAGCGCAACCTTATTTTTTAACTTGGTTGTTTGTTCATGGGTCTGCAGGCTCGCTGGTCGACACCTGTCCCACCGGTCGCGGTGTGCCTGTGGCGGACTTTATCTGTCAACCAGCGAATGGAGACGATGACCGCCGTACTCGAGCACATCAAGCAGTCGAACACGGAGTGGTTTGGCGTAGAGACATTCGTGATCGACAATGATTTTGTCAAGTGAAAGGCGCTTGAAGTGGTGTTCCCCGAAACTACGGTGCGTGCGGAACTACCACACCACGTCGATATCAAGCAGGCGACAACACACGACATGCTTCGCAGGTACTCCTATGCCAATTTCATGCAATCAAGTACATTAAGTACACCCTCAGCACTGGCAACACGCGTGTGTCCGTGGATCTACAATTGGAGCTAACACACATGTTCAGGCTTGCGATGCGGTCTAGGAGTGTTGAAAAATGTCAGCGGCGGAGCGCCGCATTGGAAGAGCACGCTGCAGCTCATGATCCGGCGTTCCTCGCGTACTACCGCAAGAACTGGCTTCCGTGCTCTCGCATGTGGTCAAGCGCTCAATGAGACAAGAACTTTACGGCTGGCAACACGACAGCAAACCGGGTGGAGTCCAACTGAAACCAGTTGAAGCAGCTACTTGGCCATCGCTCAAGCATCACGAACTGTATCGAGGCGATTTGGCTGCAGACGTACCAGCGTGCAGTCGTCGTGTTCTCAGTGCAGTCGCGTACCCCGGACACGTACCCGCAGCCCTCGCCTTAGTGCAGCGACGTCTCAGCGACTTTGACTTCGCAAATATGCGAGAAGAGTACGACCGAGCAGTGGTCGACGGCATGTCGAATACGTCAACCAGTGGTTCTCGTACGGGGTAATACCGCTTTGTGGAGGAGAACGGTGTTTCGGCTGAAGCGGAGTGCGCGGTATGGAGCTGCATATGCGGACACTTCACGGCTTTCCGGCTCCCGTGCCGTCACCTCATACTCACTGCCAAGCGGTGCCTCTGTCTCCACAGGCTCCCTATCAAGTCGGCCAACAAGCGGTGGGATATGACGGTGGCAGAGCACGCGATCGCCGTGATTAATCGCTCCGTTGATTTGCTTCCGCGGATCGGCTCGCGCTTGAGCGCTCGGCCACTCCGGCTGCCCCCCTTCCCGCAAGCACAACACGCAGATGCATCAAGTACGTGCGTGTTCGTCGTTGAGAGACGGAGCGTCGCCTCGTTCTCTCTGAGTGCAAGAAGTACACCATCGTGATGGCAAATGTGACGCCACTCATCGACACACTCAAGTCCACTCCCTCGAGTGCCTTCTACAATCGCGTCGCCGAACTTCAACAAACAGTCGAGGCACTCGCCGCGAGGAGGACGAGCGTGCATGCCGACATGAATGGTGCCTATGTCCATGGAAAGACACACACTATTGAGCAAGTCGACGCTCCCGCGTCGATCGACTATGACGACGTTGAATCGGACATGGACTAAGACGTTACTGTGCAGTTGAGTGAAAACGCAGCAGTGGGGTTCAGACGCTGGAAGAAGGCACCGAGTTCCTTGTGAGCTACAAGGTGTGGGAAAAGTAAGATTGCTCGAGCAAACTTACTTTTGCAAGACGATCGCAGTAGCAGCCCAAGCCTGGTATCAGTTAGCGACGACTCTGTAGCGAGCGATGAATCGGTTCCGAGCAACGGCGGCGACGACGACGAGGAGTCTGAAGCCGACGATATGCTCAAGTCTATCTGCACCGTATCCCACCAGAGGCAAGTGTCCCTTCCGGATATCACGCTGACGCAGACACAGCTCGATCTACTCGAACGCGGCAGCTTGGTCAACAACCAAGCAGTGCGTCGAAGACCTTGTGCGCCGCCCACGCCAGCACCACTTGACCGCATCCAGCTTCCCGAGCCAAGCGAACGAGGTGTTATGCGAAAGGGACTCAGCAACGCAGGACGATTGCGGCTCCGGAGTCCGGTCGTCACGGCTCGTGCAAGATCGTGGCCGGTGAGCTTGAGCAACTTGCTGTTGTGGGCTTGGTGGTGCGAGAACGTCGAGCAAGTGCGTGAAGTGCTGGAATAGTACCCAATCATGTTCAACTCTCCTGCGTACGCTACATGCGCGCTCACGCTGGTGGCGGCACAGCGGAAGGCGAGCGGCCGAGCAAACTCGTACAGCTTCGTTGTGCCACCCGTTCTAATGCGACGCATGATGAGCGCGATCGAGGAGCAGGCGGCCGATAAAGTCGACATTCATGGCAGCTTCTCTTCCAGCGCGGACGATGAAGCTGGTTACACGAGCTTCATCCCGTTTACTATGTACGTACCACCATTTCTTGGTTATTAGGAATAATGTTGCTCGAACTAAATATGGTTGCAGGTCTCCAGCCATTACCTGAGTGTAGTGAAGGTATTCCACAGTCTGCGGCACGTGGTCCGGCAGCACAGAGGAAATCTCTCTTGGGTCCGACTGGGCTAGACAAACATGTCTATGTACGAGACGCTGTGCTTGTTCCGGTCACTCGATCCGGCACCAACAGCAATGTCACGAGAGCTCGACAAGGTGCTGTCAAACTGCTCGCTCTCAACCGTGTTCGTTTCAAGCAAACTCCTCTCCAACGCATGGACGGCGGCATTCGAGGCGCCGCTCGAACCGATCATTGGACGGGTCGCTGGTCATGCCATTTTTTCCGACACGACTAGGGCATTCGCGTTGCGCAAGAGCGCGCTCGGTTCGAGTTCCGTGTGAGTCTACGATCCTGTCAACATCACACACGAGCAACCTCCCCTACCCGAGCGACTGCTAAACTCAGTGGAGCTCCTCCTCGTGCCGCCGAACCTGGCCAATATGTGCTGGGGCACCGTGGTCGTGGCCATCAACACGCGTTCCAGTAGCTTTGACGTCGCTATGTATGACCCGCTGGTGTCGGACAATTACCAGGAAGCAATGAAAGCGATCTGGCGCACGCTGGGGCGAGATCTCGTTCGGCGGTGGTGGGCACGCAATGTGACGGGGCAGCAGTCACCAACGATGCAGGAAGAGCGCTTCCTCCGCACCGTGCGACAGATGGATGGGCACAACTTTGGCGTCATGTGCGTTGCACAAGCGAGCTGGATCGTGCAGCATCCTGGTAAAACCTGGGTGCTACTCTATCTCGAGGACTGGGGAGTCTATCTACGGCGCCCTTACTTTGAAGATGATGGGTAATTGGGTCAACATCCCGTCAACCCTATTTTCTTCAGGCGACATTCGGGGAACATTCGTCAACGTTATTCTGACGGTAGGAGGGGCTGGGAAGACATCAAAAATGTAAACTACTGGAGCGATCAACGGCTCGGAAGACTACAAGTAAGTTTCAAAATCGCCTCCTCGACTGAGGGGAGATATCCGCGCTTATAATTGTATCTGAGCTCCGCCACAGGTTGCCGATTCGCGGTCTGTCAACAGCAACTTCTTCAATCGAAACTCTTCAAAGTGCAGAGATGAACGAGCTCGATCGCGACAGCAGCGCAGGTGACGCGCGAGTCCACAAGGTACCTCGAGCCGCCAGCGACGACGACGCGCTTGGATAGAAGCTGCTCTGGTCGCGCATTCACTCGCTCGAGGCATTGGATGCAAAGCTCGAAGAGCTCGAGGATCAGCTTGCCAAGATGGTGGAGATCCACCAGAGTATCCGAGCCGACATTGCGTATGAGCTGGACTGCGCTGCAACCACTGCAAGCGAGAACAATGTGATGTAGCCAAAGACGGCGATGAAGACATTCGCTAGGTATTTCAACAAGGCGGTACGATACATGCTGTCGTAGCAGCGAGTCTAAAAACAATGGCGAAGAATGCGTCCCACTCCTCTGTCGTGCGTGCCACTTCTGGGTGTGCACTGCCACGCTGGCTCTGTGGCTTGACCCCCAACAAGCACAGCGTCTCCCTGAGAATGCGCAGTCGGAACTGGTGTAGTTGAAGCTTGGTAAGCATCGGTAACGTCCAGTAGTTCCTTCTAAGGTTGCTGTAATTTTGCACCATCCAGCTTGTCTGGGCGACACAGAAGACGCCGCAATTGTATCCATCCTGCTGCTTCGGCTACGACAACGAGATGATGAAGACTCCGCCGCCGATGACGTCGTCCGGGTAGTCGCGTCGCCACCAACAATGCATCAGCGCAAGAACGTAGGAGTTCCATGTTTGGAGACGCGTGGTCTGGTAACATGGGATGGCGAGGGGGTCGTATATTCGCACGACCAGTCCGTACATCGGGCCAAAGAGCTCAACGTACATTATCGACCAGTGGACGTTGTCGATGTTGGCTAGGATCATGACGAGCCGTTTTTTCGCAGGTTCTTTTTTGGCAGCGTCTGCTCCCTCTTCTCGACCGCTAGCGAGTCGAGGATGCACACCTAATCGAGCCCGAGACACACTTCGTGAAGAGCAAACATCACTGTGATGTCGCTCAGGAACGTGTCGCTGGCGAGATGCTCAATGACCGCGCTCATTGAGCACTCAAACTGCTCTTTCCGTACCGGCGCGCCGTGGACAGGTCTGGTGAGGAACACACGCGACAACGCTCTGTAACCAAAACCTTTTTTCCGATCTCTGCAGCCATGATGGTCGGCGCAGGATCGGGTGCTTGGAAGAGTAGGAGAGTGTCGTGCATGGAGTTGTTCACCCAGTCACGCTTGATTCATTTGAGGTCGGATTGGTGCTGGCGTGCAACTGCTCCGAGGTCGTAGTACTCCTCCACCGCGGCAAGATACGACCTGGGTAAATGAACATGGCGCGTAAGAAGAGAGAGCAGCACGTGTTGAGAAAAAGGAAATACCGGCGGCGAGCGTACCGTGAGAAGAGCATGAGTTTGTCGCCAAGCGACACCACGAGCACCATGCGTGTGCTGGTGTTTGACTCTGGCGACGACCCGGACAGCACCTCGCAGTGGTCGGCTGCATGTTCGTCAACAAGCGCGCTAAGCAGGCGTCGTGCGAGCAAAGCTGGAATCACAAAGCAGTACTCGGCGGAGCTGGCTGCCGCAGCTCGCTCGACAAGCTTGGTTGTGAGCGAGCACGATGCGTACGATGGGGAGTCGAACGGCACTGGGTACACGTCGAGTCTTGCACCGACCGTCTTGAAATCTTCGTAAAAGCAATCCCAATCGAGGAGTCGCCGAAGGCTCACTAGGCATGCAGCATCGAGAAGATCGCCACGAACCTGGTAGCGCAACCTTGAGTGTTTGCCTTTGCCGCGCCGGAGATTGCCGGCTTGCTTGACTGCGGGCAGATGCAGTCTGCTGATGTTTGAAGGAGCGGGCGGAGCTACTGCAGCCCGAACTCGAGCAACAGCTTTCTCGCGGACGGTCTCCTGCTCGAGGTCAGCAGACAAACAAGGTTGCCGCGACTGCTCCACGAGCACGACCTTGTCCTCCTTCTGCTTTGTATCCGCGGCTGTGTTGTGTGCTTGGCGTTCTTCAATGGCTGGGGATCTTGCAGCGTATCGCGCTGGCAAGCTGGGTCCAACAACCTTACTCGAGATTTGAGCAACCTTACTCTCCTCCACTGTAGTTGGCGTTGGCATCGAGTCCGGTACGCTGAGAGTCCTGCGCCGCTTGTTGGAGTGGCTGTCGCTCGCGCCGCGGCTTCCTCGGGTGAACTCTTTCATCTCGCAGTCGGACGCGATCGCCTCGTACTCAAGCGTTGTGCGGTCAACTTGAGCCAGCGGCATCTCTCCACCATCCTCATGGCTCACTTGAGATGTGGCCGTCGATTTCCACGCCGTGGTCAAGTACTCGATAGCTGACTCCAACTCTCGGATGCGTGAGGGGAACTTGTGCGACTGGGTGTGCTTCAGCATCTCGACTAGCGGTTCCAGACGCGCCTGGGTGTTGTTGAACTTCTCGCAGTCCGACAGAACAGCATGGGTGTTCGCCGTCCCTGAGGCGCGGCGATGTACTTGACTTGGCGGGCTCAGTCGACTGCACAACCGGGCGGCTGACGTTCGGGTCTGGTGCCTCCATTTCGAGCCCCTGGAGGAAGCTGATTGTCGTTTGCACAGTGGCAAGCGAT
The DNA here is from genome assembly GCA_023334115.1 of Globisporangium megalacanthum. Taxonomy (NCBI): domain Eukaryota; phylum Oomycota; class Peronosporomycetes; order Pythiales; family Pythiaceae; genus Globisporangium; species Globisporangium megalacanthum. The sequence goes on from JAASGD010000162.1 coordinate 25,023, forward strand.
GTGCTTTGTCCATCGCCTACCGACTTGCGATCGCTTCTGCCGGGAGTTGGGCAAGTCGAAGGTACCGCCGACATGCCAGCACTAGATGACGGCAAGGTAGACGCATTGTTGTGAAGCGCGCACAGGTACACGACAACGTCTTGCAATTCGCTGTCGAGACTCGTCCGTGCTGGTCCACGAGCATGTACACCTTCTCTGCGCTGGAGTCTCCTTGAGCAAGTCTAATCCAGTCACCGCCGACGACAGCATGATCGTACTCCTCGCGAACAAACTTGAATGCGAAGTCGCTCAGTCGGCGTTGCACGGCGTCCAGGAAGCGCGGATACGAACTCGGACTGCGGGAGCGTACTCCAAACAGCGCTACGGATTACTGGTACGATTTGACCACGCGTAGCGAGTACTGCCATATACCCCGAACACAGTTGTCGAGCGAGTTTTTCTTGCCGAGTACAAGCTTCAACTGGTTCCACGAGCTCTCAATACGGTTCGTGGTCGTGTTGCCGGCCGTAAAGTGCTTGTCGCGACCCGCGGTGCACCACACGTCTGCGCACGGGAGCCAGTTCTTTCGGACGTACTTCAGGAACCGCGGCGCAACTTGCGTAGCTGCATCCTCGAACTCGTCCTTGCGTCTGTTGAACTCGGTTGCGTCGCGTGAACGAAGCACCTGCCTGAACTTGTTCTCCATCCGAATCTGTACCGCCGCACTCACGCGGGCCTCTCCCGTACTCAGAACGTGGCGAACGTACTTCATTGCGTGGAACTGACAAAGCAGAACCTGTACAGCGCGCGCGTCAGTATCAGCACACACGCTCTTACATTGCAGCATGCAGACCTACCTTCGCATCAGCGAATGTCGTCTTCAGCACGCTCCACTCGGTGAAGTCTTTGTCTTTGACTATGACAAAGACTTCGACCCGTGTCCATGCGGGGTTGACGTTCTTAAGATGCTCGACGACGGCAGCCAGCGTCACCGCGCGCTGGTCGAGACAAAGGAAGTCCGCGACAGAGATGGCGCGACCAGTTGGGTCGTCACCACCAATGAGCCTGTCGAGCCATAGTGAAAACAAGTCAATGCTAAGGTTGCTCGGGGAAATAGGGTTGCTCGTCCGCACATGACTGCACACCAAGGTAGAACCCGACGTTGTTGGTGTTGTGGGTGAAGTCGAGCAGCAAGCACTCTCCGTAGCGCGAGAAGAGGTCAATCTGCGCCGCCGTCTGCGTCACGATGGCGATCGTCTGCTTCTCCTCTCCCTCGACTACAGCGTAAGCGTTGCCGGGGTTGGCAGTGAACGACTCGAGGAGACCGCGCAGGCGTTCCTCGGGGCTGCTTCTCCCCAGCCTCCCGGTGGTCAAGTTCCTCACTTTCTTAGTAGAAACAGCCACGCCTGTACAGACATTAGCAACAGCAATGGAGTCAGTCTTCTGCACCACATGCAGCTACTCTGCCGATTGACGCACCGATGTTGCGACTGAGAACCGTGGCGATCTTGCTCGTCGGAGCGCTTGCCTCAACCATCGCGTCCAGCTCTTGCAGTACGTCCTCATCTTCAATCATGGAGCTGGTAAGGTAGGACGACATGACCTCCTTGGACAGCAGGTGCTTGTGCACGTAGTACTGCATCGGCATGTCAGAGTGAGCAAGCGAGACCAAACACAAGCAAACACGCGTACGCTTATACCTGGTTGAACACGAAAACCTTCCACTTGATGTGGCCCGCGACGCGCACAGGTACCGCTTGAGCTGAGAGTCGAGCGTCACAGTCCAGAAAGCGAATGGCATTCTTGTGGCATTCCCCTTTGCCACGAGGCGCTTGCATACAGCCGTGTGTGCAACGTAGGAGCTTCTGCGCGTACTCGAAGCGCGCCGGGACTGGTGGGCGTCCCTTGCTTCACATCATCACAAGTACAGAACAAGCTTGCTGGTCAACTTTCGTTCGTTTATTGACTCTTGGTACCACTAGAACGTACGTCATCTTCAAGGGCGCCTCGTTCCAGACGTCCGTACGCGTCGAGCCGCGAACACGGAAGCACAGGAAGTACTTGCCGCAAAACGCTTCCCACGCCTCGTCAAACTCGTACCAGGTGTCGTAGAACACCGGCAAGAACAAAGGCGTCATGTCCTTGTGCTCGGGCACAGTGTCGGCAATGATCTGGCGCGTGCGCCAGTCGTCACTCTTTCGCTTTTGCGGCTTCTTTTCTGCTCGTCACCACACATGCACACTTACGAAGAGTTAGTCTTGAACAACCAACACGCGATTTCGATAAACACACAAGCATGTGCGTAGCGACGGCCTCTAGGGGATACGCGACGAGGAGTCTTGGGTCGATCGCACGATCATCACGCGTGGAGTCGACGCGCGGCGCCATCTCCACGAGCTCCGGCTCCGAGTCCTCGAAATCATCATTCGGGTCTTCGACGGGTTCAAAGTCGCTTTCCGACGACGACGGCGACCTGGACTCGTCAATGTACCGGGTCCGGCGCTTCGTTATCTTCATCCTGCGCGAGCCTTCACACCACACGAAACGCACACATGCGCACAACTCGCAGTCAGTGGCTGCCAAATCGAGCACTTACGGGTATACGAGTGCGCACTCACCTTCAGCACACTGAGCACTTCCGACGCGAACGACCCCACTCTTCCCAGATCGATGCGTTTTCGCCGTCACCTTCACCCGTCATGTCGAGCCTTCCGCGCAAAGCACGCAGACAAACACGCGAGACGCAGTCAATATCGACAAAAGAGCATTCGCCAGCTTCACTCTGCTAGCACCTTCTTCACGCCGAGCTTGTCCGCTTCCCACAAAGCGCTGATTCATCGCCACCACCATCGTTCACCGCATCGACATGTTCTGCTCGGGCGTACAAACACACACGCGATCAGTTCAGCTGTAACCTTGCGCATCACGCATTCGGCGTCACATATCTTGCTTGTCACTCGCTTCGCAAATCTCGAAATAGGCCTCAAATCTCAAAATGAGGGAGGCGGCCAGGAGCAACCAATTTGCTCGTACTTTAATGAAATACCGCACTTAGGACGACTTGTGCAGTGCGCGAAGAAATCTACTTTTCTCGAATATTGCATTCTTACAAGTGCGCCAGTCAACCTTGACGCCCTTTCTCTGCACTTGGGATTGGGAATGAATGCTGGGATTCTCTGCAAAATATGGTTGTAGGAGTCACTCCGATGACTGGGAGCTCAGGCACCTGAGATTGAGGCTCATTTGGGAGCTGCTTTGCATGTCGCCGACAAACGTGAGATCAAGCGCAACAAGGGAGAGGGGTAACCATTGAGGAGTTCATTGCCTAAGTAATCATGCACGTGCATTGTTGCCACATTCTGTGAGGAAAATGATAATTAGTTGCGCGATTGTGGGTGGTAAGCGCCTCGGCTCGGCGATGCGGTATCTAGACGGTGTGTGTGTTGCTTGGGAAATCTCTTCAGAGACTGGCGCGCGTACGGCTTGCTGGATGGTTACGAGTTGGGCAAGCAAGTCCTCCATGCGCTCGCACTGCTCATCAAGACCTTCAAGCGCGTGAATTCGCGACCATAATAGCTGCTGAGCGAGTAATTCTGTAACAAACCGATTGCGGCCTCGCGCGCCTCGATGTCCGCGCTCGCCAAGGTCGCCACAACTGGCTTGCTCCGTGTCGTCTGCGCGGTCCTCGTCCATCTTTGTTGTGCTTGCTGGTTGCTTTTGAGAAATGGTTCCTGTCAATGAGAATCATGCGAACACAATGCTCATTGACAGGTCGACTTTGCCACATTCCATTGAGCATATAACACTTGCCATGATGTGGGAGAGGACGCGAAGCTGTCCTATCTTTCAGAATGACCTTGTACGCATTCTAATAGAGAGGTCGCCTGTAGATCCTGTTCTTGAGCATGATTTGACTTAGCATTCTTTATAGTAGGTGCACAGTTTCCACACAAGAATCGGGAAGCTTACACCTTATCCACGCCAGAAATGAGAAGAAAGGCGCTTTTTCGCACAAGAATTGGTTAGCTTTCACTTGTACATACCTGAATTCTGTATACTACACGTATTATATGGACCAAAAAATAACTATTTCGTCGATGTTGTCCACACCAAAAAAGGTAATCGATGTTGACTGAATGTCGCTTGAAGAAAATATGGTCGCAGTGATGCCGCACGAACGTTGCACAAGGCACTCATCATTGAAAAATAAGTTTGAAGCAGTTTCTGATTAAACTTCTTCCATGTTTTTGATTCTTCAGGTTGCGTTATCGTATACTGTACAACCTTCTCAATCCGGCTTCTAGTTCCTCTATCTCTTGTTTTCTAACTCACTCATCTCGCGTCTCTTTCTCTCAACACACACACTCTCTCTCTCTCACTCGCTTTCTCTCTCTCACTCTCTCTCTCTGACACACTCTCTCAATCTCTTCCGCTCTCTCTCCCTCTCTCTCTTTCACACACTGACACTCTATCACTCACTCTCTCTTTTATTTATCTCTCTGTTTCTCAGCAGTCCCAATAGAATCCGACAAAAAGCATTCCCTCTAACAGAGATATTTTCGATTTTACCCTTGTAGAGGGTGTGAGATTTGGTTGTGACAGAGGCTGTCAAATTATGTAACAGTGTATAATAGATAAATTTGATTTGATAATAGTATATTAGGTAAATAATTTGAATTGATTTCAGTATGCAAACATTTGGTACCTGAAATTGATTGTTTCCAACCCGAAGTTTCCACATCTGTGTGTGGTGTCCTAACACCACCTGTATTTTTTATTCTTCATGTTGCGTTATCGTATACTGTATCGGACAGTTCTGGTTCAGATTTGTGACGTGGCGGGCAAAATATTGCGTCATCGGGATTGATCCCAAAATCGCATGTGAAGTCTCTCCGCACTCTCCACTTCGCCACCCAGCCGGCACGCCGTCGCTCCCGTCCCCACCACCGGAACCCCCTCCAGCCAACTCAATGCGCCTCTCGGTCTCTGCTACGCTCGTCGCGCTTCACGTGCTCCTGCTGTCCGCTCCAACGTTGCAAAGCACAACGCCGATGCCAACGCCAGACTGCGACTCGGACGGAGACGTGTGTCTCGCGCCAATGATGGCGACCAGTGACTTGGAGCTCGAAAGCATCGAGAGCGCAGCCGCCTCGGCCAGCTTCAGTCCCCGTGGGGTCGCATTCAAGTTTGTCGCTCGCGAACAGGGCGAAGGCGCCGGTGCCACTGTGCGCCGTTCCATCGGCTCTAGTGAGCTGCACAACCTGGACCCGTTCCTCATGCTCGACGAGTTCAACGTGGGTCTTCCTGGCGGCTTCCCAGACCACCCGCACCGCGGCTTTGAGACTGTAACGTATATGCTGCCGAGCTCCAAGGGCCATATGCGCCACGAAGACTTTCTGGGCAACAAGGGCGAGCTGCGGGCAGGCGACCTCCAGTGGATGACACCAGGGAGAGGGATCGTGCACGCGGAGATGCCGGCGAGCGAAGAGAAAGCGCACGGTCTGCAGCTCTGGATCAACCTGCCGAAAGCGAGGAAGATCATGGAGCCGCGGTACCAGGAGATCAAGCGGGAACAGGTGCCGCACGCGTTCAGCGCCAAGAAGGACGTGGAAGCGATCGTGTTCGCCGGTGAAGTGTTTGGTGTGAAAGGGCCGATCGAGACCGAGGCGCCAGTGACGTACGTCCACTTCATTCTCCAGCAAGGAGCAGACCTGACGTACCACATCCCGGCAGGACACAACGCGTTCCTGCATACGCTTAGGGGGTCCGGGCTGTGTGCAGGCGAGCGGGTCTTAGCGCACGATGCAGTCGTGCTCGATAGTGCTGGTGACGGCGTTCGTATCACGACGGACGACAACGACGGACTGGAGTTCATTGTGATCAGCGGCAAACCTTTGAACGAACCTGTGGCGAAGTACGGGCCGTTTGTGATGAACACGCAGGCCGAGATCCGCCAAACGATCCAAGACTACCAACATGGAAAGAACGGCTTTGAGAACGCGCCGCACTGGGCGTCAGAGATCGGCCGCGACTGAGCTGATCGCCTGAAATGTGGAGCTTGCTTTGATCAACCCACGCTCCAGTTTTGTTCCTGCTTCTTCCCCTTCAGATCCTGATGAGACGCGTGTCCCAGTTGTGTCCATCTGACCATGGATCAACGCTGTAGAGGGTCTGTGATGCGAGCCATCGATTCAGCCCATCGCATTGAGCTCGTGACAGCTAGTCCAAGAAACTCAACCCCAAGTGCAAATTACCAGCGCTTAGCTTCCGATATCTTGGGTCCCGACTCACATCGGTGCTCGACGAGCTAGAAAAGCCCGCGGGCTTCGATCTCGGCTTGATGAAACCACCCGTGCTCCCAGTCGTGGTTATACGCGCCGACTTTGACGTGACGCCATTGGACCTGTCGATTTCCTCGCACTCTCAGGATCTCCTCGAGAAGGTCACGATTCTTTACCAGCTTCCCACTGCTCCTTTTCCAGCCGTTCCGCTGCCACCTCTTGATCCACTTGTTCATTGTTTTCACCAATAACTCGAGCCGCATGAAGATCACGAGTCTCTGCTCACCGTTTGGATCGATTTTGTTCGCCAGCTTGAGCGCCGTGAGTGCCGCTGTATAGTCAGCACGGTTGTTTGTCGATCTCCCCTCCACAATATCACTCGCGTCGACGTCGGAGTGGCTCGGAAACACGACACCCCACGCTCCTCGGCATACTTTTGTACCATTGTTCTCTGCGACTCCCTTGCAGAATGCGAGGATCTTCCCTTCAAACTCGAGAGGGATCTTGCGATGATGGCGCGACTCGACCGTCAGTTCGCTGAGTCTGTGACTCAACTCGTCCAAACCTCCAGCACTCGTAGCGTCTGATCGATTCGCAGCCTCAGGTTCACGCTTGATCTCGCAGCTCTCGCTGTTGGCGGCACGTCGTGACACTCTCACGGGCTCCCGTGGCGGACGGTCGTCGCCATTCTCCTGACCGTCCGCCTCTCTGAGGAACGCTTCGGCTTCTGTTAGTTCGTCAAACTTCTTGAATTTGGCGCGGCTGAAGCCCTTGACTTGCTTCTCTGCTTCCGGCCAATCGGTGTAGATGCCGTTGCGGCGTCCGCGCGCCACAGCGTAGAAGCCACCCATACCCTGTGTTGGTCTCGTCCTTGGTTGGCTGCTTGGTCTGTTGTGTGTGGAACTTGGCGAATTCGAAAATGACTTTCTTGGCGACGAAAAGAGAACTGGCAGTTGGAGGGAACGAAGCTCCGAAAGTGCGCAGCTGGGCTTTGCCACAGAAACAGTGGACTCGAATGATAAAGTGTTCTTTTCGCTAGAAGATGCAGACCCCGCCTCACTCTAGTACTGTACGCATTTGGAAACAAATCGATTTGCCATATTAGGAGTGGGGACGGAGTTCTTGCGACCAGTCTGGGCCATCTTGCTGGTGGCATCGGCTCACCTGTGGAGCTCACAGCTGCGACCCACTTCATAGGAGCACAGTCTGCAGTTTGACGCTGTGCGTACCAGACCCTGAGAGCTTCAGTAACAGCACTTTCAAGGCAACTTTCACAACCAACAGGTCCATTGAGATCAACTTTGAGAGGGTCGCACTAATTTTGGCTGTCATCTGCTGTCAGTTTTCAACTGGAATCGCTCCAGTGAAGTGATGGTGCGCGAAGGCTTCTACGCGGTGGCGCATGGACGCCGCAACGGCGTGTTCTTGTCATGGGGAGAAGCAGAGGCGCTTGTGAAGGGATTTCGCGGCGCTGTCTTTAAAAAGTTCTCGTCGCACGCAGAGGCGCTGGCGTTCGTTGCTGCCAAGCGCTCGCCGTCACTCGCAGGTGGTGGTGATGGTACCAGTGGTGCAAGTACGAGCTCACTTGCAGCACCACATCATCACTCGCACGGCGCAACTGGAAGCGCTGACGGACAGAAAACGTCTCGCAAGCACGCACGTTCCGAGGACGCTGTCGCATCCACAGCAGAGCTGCCAGCGGCGAAGCGGACACAGTCCCAGCAGCAGCCGTCAGCGTTCTACGCAGTAGCCGAGGGCCGGAACACAGGCGTCGTCACGTCCTGGCCACAGGTGTTGGCGCTCACAGACGGCTTTCCGCAGCCAGTGTTTCGCAAATTTGAAACGCGTGAGGCGGCCCAGGCCTTCCTCACGGGGTACGCAGTGCAGCAGACAAAGCGACGACCGAGCAGTGACGTCTCGGCGTTCTCTGCTATGCCAGCAACGAGCGACGCTGTAAACAGCTGCAGTACTGGCAGTAAAACTGCGCTACTATCTGAGCGGTCAGAAACTGTCGACTACAATGGGAACACAGCATTTACAGGGAGTGTAGTAGGGTCCACACAGGACGCAAAGCAGACTAGCGCTACGGCGACAGACTCTTCGCCTGCACCGACTTGGTTCTGGTACGCAGTCGCCCGCGGGCGGGAAACGGGCGTGTTTGACACGTGGACTGAAGCCAAGAAGCACGTCGAGGGGCTCTTCAGCGCGAGCTTCAAAAAGTTCACAAGTCGCGAAGCAGCCGAAGCGTTCGTCCGGCAGCACGAAGGGAGCACAAAGCCCACTGCCACGGACCCGAACCCAGAGCACCCGGACACGCTCGTCGCATTCTGCGACGGGAGTGCGCTGCAGAACGGCCGACGCGGCTGCCAAGCCGGGTTCGCGTGCGTGTTCCCACACTGTACGTCCTGGAACGTGGCAAAGAAACTGGTCGAGCCACGTGCGACGAACAACCGCGCCGAGTACTTTGCAGCACTCGAAGCCATGAAGCGCGCAAACGTAGAAGACGCGACGCAAACTCGCGTGCTCTTCATCTTCTCAGACAGTATGCTACTGATCCGCTCAATGACCGAGTGGATCAGCACATGGCGTTGTAACCACTGGTGCAAAGCCGACGGAGCGCCGGTGCTGAACCGCGACATCCTCGAGCTACTGGTAGCTGCGCAAGGCGAGCGACGGATTGTCTGGCGACACGTGAAAGCGCACACGGGGAAGAAAGACTGGCGCTCCAAGTGGAACGATGTCGCAGACCGTGCTGCGCGGGGTGCAGCTGACAGTTAGCTGCAAAGTGGATCAGAGCACGAACGGACCAAGTGACTAGCTTTCGTATGGTATTTACAGAAGCGATCAAGACGAGATGCGACTCTGGCTAGCAACACATTAGCACGCACGCGAAGCTGGTTTCGGATCCCCGCCTTCTAAGCGAGCGCTCACTGATCCGAACCGATCCGGACGCTGGTTCAAAGGGAGCCCGTCGTGTGCCTCGAGCACACGCGCAATGCCGCTCATATCGCCAGTCGAGTACAGCGTGATGTCGTTCAAGCGGTTCGTGAGACGGTCTCGCAGTCCGCTGGATACTGGAAGCGCGTTGTTTTGCGCACCAATCAGCCACGTTGTGACTTTGTCGCGCG
>JAASGD010000163.1:0-34345 GCA_023334115.1 Globisporangium megalacanthum
GTTAACAGTGTGTTCGCTGACCACTTATGTCCAACACCTCATTTTGTGCAACAATGAGGCAAATGATGAGGGTGAGTTAGCCAATCAAACACGATTCGACATTAGTGGTCAGCGAACACACTGTTAACTATCGAAAAAGTGGTCAGCGAGGTGAATGGATGGCCGCCATGAGCTCAACTGGAAGCGTACTTATTCGCTGGAAACGAACTTTGTCTAATTTGTCACCTCAATGGAACCTTGTACTAAAATAGGGCACATTATTCTCCTTCAGAAAGTGACATGGCGAGCCAACACAAGCACGAGAGGAGGGAGGCCGTGTGGCGTCTCCTCGTGCTCGTGACGGGCGTGCTCGTGGGCTGTAGCAGCACGCACGCTGCGCTGCCAGTACATCGGCGACGCGCGTGCGCGTTTGCGACGCTCTGGGACGAGCAGCTGGCCACGGTCACGAGCGTCGAGGCGCTCGACGCCCAAAAGTGGACGTTTTTCGAGCGTTCAGACTGCAGCTCGAGCTCCAGTGCCAACAGTAGCACGCTGCTCGCTGCGCAAGAGCCGTGCTGGCGTAGAGCAGACGCGCAGGTCGTGGACGGCGTCCTAGTGCTGGGGGCGCGTGACGGTGGCGCAGCGAAAGTGCAGACAACGCGGTCTGTCGCCAGTGGCTGGGGCGGCGGTGTGAACCGCGTGCAAGCGACCGTGAAGCTCCCTGAGGTGTGTGAATGCGTGTGTGTTGGCTCTGTACGTGGGTGTGGGTGTCTTGTGGACTGAGCCACGCGTCCTACGTCCACACAGGGCGACGACGCGTCCGTGAGCGTCTTTGTCCGTCCGCTGGACGTGCACATGGCGATCGCTCTGAACGCGCACACGCGAGCGAACCGACGAGCGCTCCACGTGTCGTCCAATCAGAACACGAGTGTGCTGGCGGAGCTGCCGTGTGTCGAGGTAGGGAGGGAGACAGGGAGAGAGGCCGCCAGACGACTGACTGACAGACTGGCTGACGGACTGGCTGCGGCTGTCGTCTCTAAAATAGGACGTGCGGTCGGACGTCCACACGTTCGCGTTCGCGTGGGACGCTGCGTGGCTGCGCTGGTCCATCAACGACACTGTGATCTACGAAGCGCCACTGCGACAACCCACGCCGACAAGTGCCGACAACGACAACGACACGGTGGCGCTGTCGTCGTCGGCTGTCGTTGTGGAGTTTGCGTTTGCGTCCGCGTCGCTTAGTAACGACAACGCGTCGACGCTCCAAGTTCAGCGCGTGCAGCTGGAACAGAGCGAGAAGGCCGACGTCGCGTGTGCGCCTCGGCACTCGTCGACCGCCAACTGCCGCTCGAAAGCCGGTACGTGCATGAGCTACCACGTGGGTATGGAAGAAAGGCAGCTCCTCACGCGATGTGGTTCGCTTCAGCCTTTGAGCCGCGATTCGGGTCGAACCAGGGCTACCTCTCGACGAACGAGATCAGCGCCTTTATCAACGACACAGCCGCACGCCTTCCGTCGGATTTCACGCGCGTCGAGCGGATCGGGACGTCGGTCGAGGGCCGAGCGCTCGTCGCCTTGTGTCTCGGGGCGTGCGACGCGTCTACAACCACCGCCACAGTGCCGCAAACGCTCTACACAGGAATGCACCACTCGCGCGAGCCCATCTCCATGATGGTACGTCGAGTGTGTGCGTGTGGCTATGGCTGTGGCTGTGGCTGTGGCTATCATCCCATTCTCACGTTCGTCCGTCTACGCGTGTGTTGCGGCGCCAGAACCTCGTGTACACGATCGATTTGCTCACATTGGACGTTCGCAACGGCGACGTCGAAGCGCTCCACCTCCTCTTCTCGCGCCAGCTCTGGTTCGTGCTGGTCGTGAACCCGGACGGGTACGCGCGCAACGAAGCGCAGCGTGTGTGGGAACGCCACCGGGACGCGCCAAGCGTCGGCCAGCGCAAGAACGCGCAGCCAGGGTGCGCACAAGCGACCGACACGGGCGTCGACTTGAACCGCAACTATGACGTGTGTTTCGCGCACGACAGTGTCGGCAGCAGCACCGACGTGTGTGCGGAAGACTACCGGGGTCCGCGTCCGTTCTCCGAGCCCGAGACGCAGGCGATCCGGGACTTTGTCGCGCGACAGGGCATGAACTTTAGCACAGCGTTGAACTACCACTCGTACGGACGGTACGTCAACATTCCGTTCGCGTGCGAAGCCAGCGGACTGCCAGGGACAGCGCAGCTCGCTGTGTTCAACGACCTCGCGGCTGAGATGACGCGATACAACCATTTCCAGTACGGGCAGCCGTGGAAAGAGAGCAATCTGTACACTGTGAATGGTGAAACGAGCGACTGGATGTGGCAGACGCACGGCGTGTACGCCATGTCACCCGAGGTCGGGCCAGAGTTCAGTACGCCGGACAGCAAGGGCTTCTGGCCGCCGCGAGACCAAGTGCCGTCGCTCTCCGCTGAGCTGCACTATTCGAACCTGCAGGCAGCGTGGATGGCTGGCGCTCAGTACGACGTGCGCGTCACGAACGTAAGCGTGGCTGGAGCGCACGTCGTGGTGGACCTAACCGTTGGGAACGTCGGCCTGCGCTCTGTGGGTCCGATTGAGCTCATGGGCTCCATGTATCCGAACGGATCGCACGCGAGTGCGCTCGTCGACGTGTCACCGAGCGAAATTGGGACAGTGGAAGCGAAGCGGTCGGTCTCCAAGACGTTGGCGATTCCATTGCGGCATAGCGGGTCTGCTGGCTCCACGACCCACGTTCAACTGCCCGTGTACGTCGTGCTCCGGGACGTGTTCGGCTGTCACTTGTATCGAATCGGTGCGTGGGCTGTCGTTGCTTTCAAGTGTCGTGGGTGTTTCCTTCACTCTGCTGGTCGTGTCGCATTCAAGGCGTCTCTCATCACCTGTGGGCTGTCTGTGGACTTGTGTGTACGCTCTCTCTTTATAAACACAGCGGTTAACTTTGAGGCGCTACAGCGTTCACGCAGCGTCGCATTTCAAGTCTGGGACGCCCTTCGGCTTCCACGCTGTGGCACATGCGCTGCGTTCGCTCGGGCGGCGTCGGGAGAAGACATTCTCTCCACAGCGGATGCAAAGTGCATCGGGTTCGAGGACGTGACGACACCACATAGTATTCGACTGAAGCACGTGAAGCGGGGATCCAGTGCTGGAAGCTTTCATCAGCACGAAACATCCACACCGACATCGGCGGAGACGACGACGGAGAGTGCGCCGCGACCAGAGACGACGTCGGCGACCCCGTCATCGACCGCCGTGCCGCCAGCTCCTAGTGCGCCTCCGCCTGCAGCGTCCTCAGAGAGTCCGGGGACAAAGTCGCTCGCTCTGAACGCCGACACGAACCAGGGCTCCTCCACCTCGTCGTCTTTGTCGTCGTCGTCGTCTATCTGGCGACCCACGTCATTCTACGTCGTGCTGCCGTTCATGGCGGTGGTTGCGCTGGTAGTTCTTCTCGTCGTGTTCGTCGTCGTCCGGCGGCGTCGCGCTGCCCAGCGTGCCGGAAGTACGAGTGGTGCATCAGGAACGACCAAGCGGCGGAGTCATACTGCACCGCGGTATTCGCGTGTCGTAAATGACGAAGTGACGCCGTCGCCTCGTGGAGCGCACGGTTCAGACGAGCGTGAGGAGTTCGGGGTGCGCGGAGGAAGCGACAGTAGTGACGACAATGACGACGAGAACGACGGAGACCTGGCCGTCACGCGCAGCAGCAGCAGCCGCCGGTCGCTCGGCATGCGGATCGCGAGTCCAGGACGAGGCGCAGGACCCATAACAGCCAGTCGGTTGCCTCTCGCTTCGCCGCGACGTCCCGTGTCGCCACCAAGCAAGAAGGCGGTATCCGCCCACCCTGATGTAATGGTGTGAGTGTGTAGACGAGTACTAGGACGGTCCAGGACGATACCTTGTAGCGTAGATCCGCACAGTTATCGTCCGAGTCGAGGTGTTATCGCTGTGTGCGTACAGTAGTAGTATGTATCATTGGCTTGTCGTGTGGCGTTTGTTGCGTTGTTGCCTTATCGATTCTGTTGAGATGACGCAGACGCAGTGGACGGTGAGGAAGAGAAGAGGGGACCAACAGACTGTCGACAGTTCGCTCACAAGCGACAGATGAGAAGCGCGACGTGAGCGTTGCGAGGCCGACAGCACAAGCCGTGACGACACCACCCGTGACGCCACCCGTGACAACACCCCGGAGAAGACACCACCAGTGACGACCCCACTCATAACGACACCGCCCATAACGACACCACCCGGGAAGACATCACCCATGGCGACACCACCTATAACGACACCATCCATAATGACCGTCAGTGACGACACCACCCGGGACGACACATCAAGTGACAACACCGCCAGTGACGACAAGGTCATTGGTCACACTGACGCGAGCTTTATCAGTCCACCGACGCAGGAAGCAGCCGACAAGTCAGCCTATCGTCGTCGCTCTTGACCTGTACGACAGCAACCGGCGCAATGAAATTATCCAGAGTGGCGCGTACCAGCTCCACGTGTCCTTTGAGCCGCCGAGCTGAGCGACGAGGACACTAACGGTGCGTTTGTCCGATGCTGCCGCGGACGATAGGAATGGGCGAACAGCAGCGAGCGACGATGCCGGCGCCAAACACTTGTCGTGCGTGTGGTCGAACAGGTGGTGGATGAGACGACAGCGACGCCGAGGCGTCCACTCCGCTCAGTCAGTTCATCGTCGAGTTCGTTGCCTGACCAAGAGGCGTGTCACAATACGGTAGAGGAAGCGTGGAGTGTGGATGTTTGCACAATGCGAGTGGGTATGTTGCATTCCAAGTCACTCCCTGCCGCTCTCTCTGCTGTCTGTCCTCTCTCAACTGTCCAATTGTGCGACGCGAACAGTTCCCACACGCTGCTTGTCGGTCTGTCGCTACAGTAGCTGCGTGTGCTCAGAGTGAGCGTTTGTTGTCCGATTTCTGTCTCCTTCCGCTCGCGTTCCACGCTCGGACATTGTCAGTGGGGACGACGACGACAAGAGACCCTGCTTCCCCACCCACCCCATCTCCCGACCTTCCCAATCGCTCTGTCTCCGTCTCGCTCGGATCGTGTGCGTGTGTATGGCGACAGCGCGTCTCCTACTTTCGGCGCTTCACTTGCTTCTTCTCGGCCTCGAGCTCCAAATCTTCGGCCGCCCGTTCCGACAGCGTCAACGACAGCACGCGACTGTCGGCGTCGCTCTCCTCTGCAGCTCCTGGCGACACCGCACAGCGGTACATGTCGACGCAGCCGACCGACGGCATCGGGTCGTTCGCCGAGCCGTCGCAGTCGCGCGTGTCTTCGCGCACACGCAGCAGCTTTTCAGTGAGCTCTGGCGTCGGCAGCGCCACGTACACCCAGTGCTTGCCTTCCCAGTACACCTGGACTTGCTTGGGCGACGCGAGGTCGAGGGCCCAGGTGATGCACTGCTTGATGTGGAAGGTCTTGAGGCTCCCGCTCGCGGCTGTGCGCACGAGGTGGAGCCGGAGAAAGCACGCACGCGACGGCGTCTCGGCGTCGTCTGGGAACGGCCCTGGCACGCGGAGCGTGTGCGCGGGCAAGAAGTGGCTCACGTGGAGCACGTTGCGGAACTGGAGCAGACGGGCGTGCGCGTTTGCGTCCAGACTGCCGGTCCCGAGCGCTGCGAGCGCGCTGTTGGGGACGCCGAGACCGCAGCAGATGCGGAGAAACACAAAGCCAGTCATGAACGCGTCGTAGCCGGCTTGGTGCGCCTGGACGCGTGGCTTGGTGCGTTGTAATGGTGATGGTGGCGACGACGACGAGGAAGAGGAGGAAGAGGAGGAGGAGGCGGAGGAAGACGAGGCGGAAGGCGGTGACAAGGGACCCGTGACGCGCACCTCTGCGCCGTGGAACGGCGTCTTCGACAGCGCTTCGTACACGGTCTCGAGCGCACTGTGGGGCAGGTTGTTGGCAAACATGTCGAGCGTCTCCATCGCGTACGTCACCATCTCTTTCGTGTCGTAGATGCCACCGCCTCGGAGCAGCAGACCCGTGTCGCTGTCGTTATTGTCGCTTTCGTTGTCGTTGCTGTCGTTGTCGCCAGTGGTGGCGGTGCGTCTGCCGCCGCTGCTGCTCGTCCAGGCGTTCAGTTCATGCAGAAACGCCGAACAGCGTGACGGCAGCGGCTGGTGGAACTTTTCAAAGCACTGCATGAGGTCGAGGAGGAGGTTGTGGCCCACGAGCGGCTTCCCCGACGTCACGAGCACGTCCATGAGCTCAGTGAAGCCAATGAGCTCCAGGTTGCGCTCGCGTAGCTACCGACACACACACACACACACGAGCGACAGCAAGGCATTGGTTACGGTAAGCACAGCCGGCCGACACTCCCGACAGCAATGCCTCTGACGGACGCACCTCCTTCTGGGTGTTCAGCTCGTACGCGGCCAAGAGACACTGTTTCTCGCGTGCCGAGCGGACGGCGACCAAGCGCACGCGCCGCTTCCACGGGTTCTGCGCTGCGTCTTCGCCGCTGTTGTCGGCGCGACAGTCGAACGCGAGCACGTCTGGAAACTGCTTCTCCACGTGCTGCACGAGCACGTAGCGGCGGAACGGCGCCAGGGGTTCGCTGAGAAACACTGCGGTCGGCCAGTCGGCCCGGCCCGGCTTCGTCCCGTCCAGTGCAAGCGCCGCGTCCAGGAACTTGCGCGCGGACCGGAGCTCCGCTGCCGACAGCGGCGGCGGCTGTGGCTCGTCCAAGTCCATCTCGCCCGTGTCGCTTTCGTGGCGTTCCGATAGACTACTTGTCGTCGTGATGGCAGTCTCCAGACCACCGCTTCGACGCTGCGACACGTGTGGCGGTTGACTGCGCCGCGTACGCCGGCCACGTGCCGCACTCTTAAGCCCCCCACGAGCACTCGCCAGTGGCCGCTGGGCTGCGCCTACGAAGCGTCTGTGGATCTGCTGCGTCACGTCGTCCAGGAATTCACGCGTGTCGGCAGTGATGACCGCCGGCACGCGCGGGTCGAACTTTCGCAGCACGTGCGGCTGCGCAGACGATGCGAGCGCCGAGCGGCACTCGGCCTGGTCCGCGTGCGATAGGTAGCCGACGCCGTCGTCGATCCACGCGTTCAAGTCGAAGCCGTGGTCGCGCACGTACTGGAGACAGCGCGCTTGGAGGAGGAAGCGCCGGTCCGGGAGCGCTTCGTCCCGCGCTTCGACGCGAGCAAAGCGTGGGAAGATGGGGAACTGGAAGCTCGCAGCGTCGAAGCGCGCGGCGGCGGCGTCCCACGTGAAGCAGCTGAGGCCGAACTGGAGCACGGGGAACTGCTGCGCAGTCGCGCGGAACTGCTCGTACCGCTCTTGGACCGAGTCCATCATGCTCGGCCGGCAGCTACGGGTGTGCATGCAGGCAGTGTGAGACGAGTAGGTAGGTACGAAGAAGAAGGCGGTGAACTACAGTGTACTAGGAACGCCATGGGCGACGCAGTGAGACGCACTCTTGCAGCGAGAGGCCGCCCATCTCCGTGTCGATCGCGACGAACGAGCAGCCGCGCACGAGCGCCCGCAGCTGTGGCAGCGCCGCTGCGAAGCGCTGCCGCCCGATCTCTTCGACGTGCACTTCTGGCGGCTTCATGCACGGTTATTGCAAGAATGTGGGTGGGTGGCACTTTGAAATTCTTTCGCAAGTGTGTTACTTCACAGCGGACCACAAGTACCACTATGAAGTAGCACACTTCCCTTTTGACTGAAGCAGTCCCTTCGTCTCGCTCTCTTCTCTCTCATGGCGTCGCTGTTCTCGTCCTTCTTTCGCTCATTCGCCGTCTTCTTCTTATCACGAACGTCGCTCTGGCCCCTTGTCGTTTGTGTTCGTGTGGCTCACGGGTGGTCGGATCGATCGGCCTCACCTTCCCACCTTCCACCTCCCTTCCACCCTTCTTCTCCTTACCCCTTGAGCTTGTCGAGGCAGCGCATGCCTTGCTCGTCGTACTCTTTCTTCAGTATCCAAAAGTCGTCATTGTCCTTCATGACGTCCGCGAGGACGCTCCCGCCCAAGAACACGAGGTGTTTGCGACGTGGTGGGTCGTTGATGCGCAGGCGGAACTTGCTCAAGCGCGCCTTGTCGCCCTTCAGCACGTCCTTCAAGTACCGGTCCTTAATGTCCTTCTCGAGCCGACTCGGGAGGCCCGGGTACATGCTCGAGCCGCCCGAGAGCACAATGTTCTTGAAAAACTCGCTGCGCAAGTCAATGTCGGCTTTCATGCACATGTCAAAGACCATGTCGCTCAGCCCCGCGCCTTCAATGTCGATCAAGCTCGGGTTAAAGAGCGCTTCCGGGGCTTCGAACCGCTCGCGTTCAAGCCGAATGAGGCGGCCATCCGGGAGCTCGTACGACTCTTCCAACACGGTCGTCTCGTTCGCGAGCTTCCGCTCGGCTTGCGGGTCGAACGCCACGTAGCAGAGCTTCTCTTTGATCTGCCGCGCAGTCTCAAAGTCCGCAGTCCGGTTGAACGCGTACCCGCGCAGCAGCAGGAGCTTGATCAGGTACTGCGTAATGTGCCGCCCGGCAATGTCGAGGCGGCAGATCAAGTGCTGCGGGACGTAGCCTTCGTACACGGGCACAACGTGCGTGACGCCATCGCCCGTGTCGATCACGACGCCCGTCACAATGCCTTGCGCGTACAGCGTGAGCATCGCTTGCGTCGTGATGTTCGTGCCTTCAAAGCCGTACTTTTCAAACATCATCTCGACGAGCTTCTCGCGGTTGCGCTTCGGGTTCAGCGGCGGCTCCGTGAGGAGGATCCGGTGGCCTGCCGCAGGGTCGATGCCCAAGCGCTCTTTGAACGTGTAGTCCCACAGCTTCTCCATGTCGTCCCAGTTCTTCACAATGCCGTTCTCAACTGGGTATGAAATCTCGAGGTTCGACCGCACGGCCGCAGCTTCGTCGCCAAACATGACGTCCTAGCGAGAGGAGGGGAAGGGGGAAAGGCACGTGAGGACACTCGGTTCAGTCCGTTCAATGCAAGGCACTCAAGTGGCTTGGGACGACCGCCGGCCAGCCTGTTGTCGTCACGTACCTTGAGCAGAATGTCCTTCTGCACCGCCTCCTCAGCGCGCAAAATCGGCCGCCCAACGAGCGACGGGAAGATGCATTTGGGGAAGTTCTCGGCTGCGAAGCCCACTTTTACAAACTGCATGAGGGCATGAGAGAGTGTGAGACGGTGCCCAAGGAGGAGGACGAAAGGGGGAAGGAAGGAAGGAGGGGGATTGATGGCCACTGCCGGAATGAACGCACCCCTGTGCCGTTGTCGCACACGACGATCTTGTTGGCCGCCACCATGGTGTTGGCTTCTGTTGTCTGAGGCTGCTGCTGCTGGTGCCTGGTGGCGTCGCCTGTGTCTTTCCTGCTGCTCGCGAGCGCTGGGTCTTCTTCCGGAGCGTCTCGGGAGCGTGCGCGCTTGTTGAAAACGCACAATCAGTGTGCGACGCCGACGGTATCCTGAACATCCCTTTGTGATGTGGGGATTTCGCATCATAGAGGTTCTACTCACTTAATTTTGAATTTGGAGTGCTTTAGAAAAGGTAAAATGGTGGATAGAGAGGGAGAGCTGGAGTTCAAACGCATTTCCAAAGGGTGTTTGGTGTGGCGTGGTGTAGACCACATGCAATTGGTGTGGTCCAATCATCTTTTTGTTCTCCTGATGCCTGATGTGGGTCTCCTTTCTTTTGAAGAACGAGAAGCACGAGAAGAAGAACAGCAGGATGTGGGTGGGTTGGGTGAGAAATATCATGGATGGTGGGTGGGTGGGGCATAAGAGAATGTATGATACATGAGTGGGTTGGATTCACGCGCGGCTGCTTGCTGCTCGCAGCACACACGCTCGATAATAAGTGAGGTCCTAATTGCCTAAATACTGTTTGGTCTGTGACGGGATGTCGTGGGCTACACACCACTGGGAGCGACTGCTTCACGCGACTGCTTCACGCGGCTGCGAGACGAAACCGGTGCGCTGTCTTGCAGTCTAATCCGCAGAACTGGTCAAAGTGGCTCAGCTTGCGGTGGAAACACTTGGTGCAATTAGTGCACCAGCGCTGCTCTTTGCTCGGCTCGTACTCGCTCGTCGCGGTTCCACACGCTGGTGCCGCTGCACTCGGCTGCTTCGAGTCCATCCACGACGCGTAGAAGGCGCCCGCGACGCCTGCTGCGGTCGCCATCATCGCGTTGCTGCTGCACCGGCGGCTGCGGCTGCTGGTGGTCACGTCCTCTAGGCTCTCGAGGTCGTCGTTGCTGCCGTGTCGACGACTGAACGCGTCGTCCATCTCTTCCAACTCCTCGCCCACGAACGTGTCGCGCTCTTCGCGGTGGAACCAGTGCTTGACTTTGCCCGAGTAGTAGCGGAGCGACATGAGCTTGCGCAAGCGGCCACGCTCGTCGGCCGCTGCTGTGCGCTTCAGCGGCGATGACGACGCCACAGACGACGACACGGACGTCGACGCGAGCGACGATGCGAGCGACGCGATGGTGGACGCAGAGTTCGACGACGCGCGCGTCTTGGCGTGTGGGTTGACGTAGTAAAAGACTGGGACGTCGCCCATGGGTGCTGCTGCTGTTGGTGGCGATGGCTGCTGCATACTGGCTGGCGCTAGTAATCCGATTCCTTTGCTTCCTTCTCACACGCACTCGGTTGCACAGACAGACACACAAGGAGCTCTCCTTTGCGTCGTTCGGCTTGAGTGGCGCGAGGGAAATCGGCGAATGGATTATCGCTCCGAGTTGTGATTTTCGCCAACATTTTGTCTCTAAAACAAAACAAACCCAAAACGGAGAGAAAGGGCGGGCGAACATAGAGGTCTCCTCGTTTTGACTTGATTCCAGTAAGGCGTCCGAGAAACCCCCCTTTGGGAGCACTGACGCAAGTGCCGACGCGACGCGACGAAGCAGCGCAAGGAGGGGGAACAAGGCCAAAATGCAGGTCGTGCTCGACGCTCGACGCTCGAGTCGCACACAGCAAGGAAGGGCGGCACGTTGAGCGTGACTGTGGCGTTTTTGCCAGTTTGCCCACCCCCGCTGCGACCACGACCACGACCACTTGAGGCGCCTGATGGCGTGGCGCTGGTGTTTGCACAGCCATCAAGCAGGTACTCATTCCCTTCGACTTGATCCATGCAAGAAATGTGCACGAGCCCAAGCAAGAAACAAGTTTCAAAAGCTCTTGTTTCTTGCTAACCTTCCTTCTGATCGCCAGGTCAAGTCGCAAAGAGTACTGTAGGATCAGCTGTCTACTGTACAGGCACACCGTTGCACATGGCGCACTCGCTCAGCCAAGGAGCGGTGTCCAGTTTCCTCTTGCACGAAAGCTCGGTGCATCCATTTTATTGATCCCCAAGACTGCAAGCAACTCGGATGGATCCTTGCGCGAGCTTGTCGCAGTGTGCTCGGAAGCCGCTGGCACGGATCAACAGCTTGCTTGCCTTTGAGACTTGACCTCGTGGTGAGTCTCATTGTGCGGTTGGTCTCAGCTCTAGCAGAGCGCTTTGCGAGCGCCTTCCTCCCTCATGGAGCAGATCTTTGAGTTGTGAGCCTCGCGCGCTGTGTGCGCTTGTCGCACACGCGGGAAGCCATCCCAGCAGCGGCGTTTGCTCAACTCATGCAAGCACACGCGAGCGCTTTCGGCTTGGTGTGCGCGTTCGAGCTAAGGTACCACAACCGATTCGTTCCCTCTCGTCTCTCGCCCCCGTGCGAGCGCGGGCAAGGCGGCCGGTACCACCACTTCATGAATCATGATCAGAGAGGAGCGGCCCATGAAAAACTCACATTTTGCGAGCCAAAAATATGGCTTCGTTCTAGAACACTGGAAAGTGCTGCATCACAGTGACACACACTCTTGATTGAGCCACGTGGCCACCTTCACTTGAATTGCGACTGAATTGGGCTAGCAAGTTGTTTCCGCGCGATTCACCTTCCCGACTCATCTTGACATCACTATACTCACGTCGAATCCATCCTGTTTCAATTCACATCCGAATCGCCTCCGTGATACTTTTTGGTACTTGCAAGACGGAATCTCTTGTGCTCTCTCTCACTCAAAGCTCATTCACAAAAGGGAGAAACCTCCACCGCGCATCCACCGACCCGACCGACCGCCGCCTTTCCCGGTGCTTCTCGGCGTGCGTGTGCGTGTGTGTGTCTGTGTAGCAAGGACCAGTAAGCAAGTGGCGGCAGTGCAACCAAGCGCTTCTCGACAGCCTTGCGACCGTCCCAAGAAGAAGGCCCCTCCCCACTCTTCCTTCCGTCTCCAATCATGAGCGACGCACGTGTCCGTCTCGAGCTGGTGCGTCGTCGTTGCTTTCACTGCCTTTGTATGCTAGTCACGTAGAAGCAACTGGGTATGCACCTTAAACTCACCCCATTCTCGCACGTGTACGCAGGAAACGCCGGCCGCCGTCCTCAAGCACTTTAACGTCTCGGAAACGACGGGTTTAAGCGCCGACGCTGTCGCATCCCAGCGTGCGCTTCATGGCTTCAACGAGCTCGACAAGGAAGACGGCACGCCGCTCTGGAAGCTCGTGCTCGAACAGTTTGACGACGCGCTCGTGAAGATTCTCTTGGGCGCGGCCGCAGTGTCGTTTGTGCTCGCGTACTTTGAAGGCAGCGGCGACGACGGCATTGCAGCGTACGTGGAGCCGCTCGTGATCCTCGTGATCCTCGTGCTGAACGCGGTCGTGGGCGTGTGGCAAGAGTCGAACGCGGAAGCTGCGCTCGATGCGCTGAAAGACTTGCAGCCGGAGAATGCGCGCGCGTTGCGGGACGGAGTGATGGTCACTTTGCCAGCCCGCGAACTTGTGCCAGGCGACATTGTTGAAATCCGTGTGGGCGACAAAGTGCCAGCTGATATGCGGCTGCTGTCTATGAAAACGACGGCTGTGCGCGTGGAACAGGCGCAGATGACAGGCGAGAGCACGTCGGTGAACAAGGAGATTGACGCGTTGCCGAAAGGCACAGAGGATGTGATCCAAGCCAAGACGAACCTGCTCTTTGCGACAACCGTTGTAGTCAACGGCCTTGGCCGTGGCATCGTGACGGAGATTGGCATGAAGACCGAAATCGGGAAGATTCAGCAGTCGGTGCAGGAAGCAGCCGAAGAAGAAGAGTCGACGCCGCTCAAGAAGAAGCTCGACGAGTTTGGCGAACTCCTCTCGAAGGTCATTGGCGTCGTCTGCCTCGTCGTCTGGATGATCAACTACAAGAACTTCTTTGACCCGTCGCATGGGTCCGTGCTCAAGGGCTGCATCTACTACTTTAAGATTGCGGTCGCGCTCGCAGTCGCGGCGATTCCCGAAGGGCTCCCGGCGGTCATTACGACGTGTCTCGCACTCGGAACGCGCAAGATGGCGAAGAAGAATGCGATTGTGCGCAAGCTGCCGTCGGTCGAGACGCTCGGGTGCACGTCGGTGATCTGTTCGGACAAGACGGGCACGCTGACGACGAACGAGATGTCGTGCGTGACGTTCTCGCACGCAGGCACGACCGACACGGAGCTCGTGACGTACGACGTGGACGGCCACACGTACACGCCGCTCGGACAGATCCACGGTGCATCGCTCGCGCAGTCAAAGACGACGATCAGCGCGCTCGCAAAGATCTGTGCGCTCTGTAACGAGTCCGCGATCGAGTATAAGGACGGCAAGTACGTGCGTGTGGGCGAGCCGACGGAAGCGGCGCTCAAGGTGCTGGTCGAGAAGATTGGCGTGCCGGAGGACAGCAGCAAGCAGGCCGAGTTCGAGTCCCTCCAACGCTCGGACCCGGCCAAGGCCGTGCAGTTCTGCAACGAGTACTGGGCGGGCCAGCACAAGAAGCTCGCGATCCTCGAGTTCTCGCGGGACCGTAAGTCCATGTCGGTGCTGTGTGCGAAGACAGGCCACGCGTCGGTTCGCACGACGCGCTCGACGACGTTGAACCAGAACGTGCTGTTTGTGAAGGGGGCGCCAGAGGGCCTGCTCGACCGGTGCTCGAGCGTGCAATTGGCCGACGGCTCGGTGAAGCCGCTGACGAGCGCAGGCCGGGACGCGATTCTCGAGCAGGTGTCGTCGCTCGCCCGCAAGTCGCTGCGCTGTCTCGCGCTCGCGAAAAAGGAGGAGCTCGGCAGTGAGCTGGGTTCGTACGACGGCGACCGCCACCACCCGGCGCACAAGCTGCTGGAGAACACAGAGACGTTTGCAGCGGTCGAGTCGGGGCTGACGTTTGTTGGACTTGCGAGCATGCTGGACCCGCCGCGTCCGGAAGTGCGGCCGATGATTGAAGTGTGCCACACGGCCGGCATCCGCGTGATCATGATCACGGGCGACAACAAGCTCACGGCGGAGAGCATTGCGCGCAAGATTGGCATCTTCACAGACTCGGAGGACGTGGCGCACAAGTCGTTCACTGGCGCCGAGTTCTTTGCGCTGCCTGAAGCGACGCAGGTGGCGTACTTGATGGACAAGAGCGGCAATGGCATGGTGTTCTCGCGTACGGAGCCGAAGCACAAGCAGCTGCTCGTAAAGATGCTCAAGCAGCAGGGCGAAGTGACGGCGATGACGGGCGACGGCGTGAACGACGCGCCGGCGCTCAAGCAGGCGGACATTGGCATCGCGATGGGCATTACGGGCACGGAGGTGGCCAAGCAGGCGGCCGACATGGTGCTCGCGGACGACAACTTTGCGACGATTGTGTCGGCGGTCGAAGAAGGCCGCGCGATCTACAACAACATGCAGGCGTTCATCCGGTACCTGATTTCGTCAAACATTGGGGAAGTAGCGGCGATCTTCTTCACGGCGGCGCTCGGGATGCCCGAGGGACTCATCCCAGTCCAGCTGCTGTGGGTGAACCTCGTGACGGACGGCCCGCCGGCCACTGCGCTCGGTTTCAACCCGCCGGACAAGGACATTATGACGAAGCCCCCTCGCCGGAGCGACGACGTGCTGATCAACGGCTGGGTCTTTTTCCGCTACATGGTCGTGGGCATCTACGTCGGCTTCGCGTGCGTCGGCGTGTTTGCGTACTGGTACATGTACTACGAGGCGTCGGGCGACGGGCACACACTCGTGACGTTCGAGCAGCTCACGCACTGGACGCAGTGCCACACGTGGAAGGACTTTACCGTGGCCAACTTTGACGGCATGGACTTTTCCGACGACCCGTGCCGGTACTTCACGGACGGCAAGCGGTCGGCGTCGACGCTGTCGCTATCGGTGCTCGTCGCGATCGAGATGTTTAACGCGCTCAACGCGCTGTCGGAGGACGGGAGTCTGATCACGATGCCGCCTTGGTCGAACCCGTACCTGATCCTCGCGATGGTCGTGTCGTTCGGCATGCACTTTGTGATTCTGTACGTGGACGTGCTCGCGGACACGTTCAGCGTCACGCCGCTGGACCTGAACGAGTGGCTCGTGGTGCTCGCGTTCTCGCTGCCAGTGATCCTGATTGACGAAGTGCTCAAGTTTGTCGGCCGTCGGATCAGTGCGCGCGAGCTCCAGGCGCGTCTCGACGCGGACAAGAAAGACCAGTAAAGGCCAGAGAGATGGTGGGTTGTGGGGTGAGAGAGATCGCGACTCGGAGGTGACCGAGAGAGACAACGGACAGCGAGAGCGAGTGGAGATAACGCGAGGTGGATAAAGCAATGCAGGTCCAGCCTCAGGACGAATGCGTTTGTCTAAAGCTAACTGGAGGTCGGAGCGAGCTTTGAAGCCACTGCGACCAACATCAATGGGTCCCGACCAATCAACCAAAGAGGCCAAAGATCCGATCAATCTGTGTGAGGATTTCGTCATTGCGTTCGTCAAAGAAGACGCGATAGATAAATACACAACACCACCACCTGTCTACTCGGCCACGACGCGTCTACAGCGGACTCGCGAGCTCCTTGCTCTCCTCGTCTTCTGTCGTGACGGCGCCAAAGTCCACAGCCGCCCCGTCGTCGTCGCCAAACCACTTCAAGTCCGCGAGCGTCGGGGCAAACGGATCGTCCACCGGGTACTCAAACTCGTCAATCAAGTCCGTCTCGAACCCCGTGAGCCCCAAGCAGTCGTCGACCTGCCCGACTGGCGAGTCGCACGATTCGGACGAGTCCGTAATGTCCGACGGCGCAGGCGACACGCCTGCAGCAGACGACGCTGCCGACGACACGTTGGCCGCCTTCTCTTCGTCGTCGTCGTCCGCATCCGCTTCCTGCATCACCACCTCGTCCTTCGTCTCGTCGTCTTCGTCCTCGTCGTCACTGTCGTCGTCTACCGCGACCGCCTTTGCGTCCAGCGCCGTCGTCCACGACGCAATGTCTCCAAAGTCCTTCCACGACGCCTTCTCGAGCGACGACAGGAGCTTCGACGCGAGCGGCAGCTGCGGTACGTCTTTCGGGTGCGCGTCAAAGAACGACGAGAACTTCTGCACGTCGACGGGATGCGGCGCGTTCCCAAACACCGTCGCAGAGAACATCATGCCCATCATCATCACAAAGTTCTTCTTCGCGGCGTGGATCTCGTGGTGCGCCACGAGCTGGTCCTGCGGCTTCTGCTGCATCAGCGCAGCCGTGTACGCTGCAAACGGGTGGTCCAAGTCGCGTAGCAAGTCTTCTGCAGCGCCCATGTCCGTCATCTCGGCGTCCGCAAGCGTCGGGAAACAGTCTTCCCAGTTGTCTTTCGACAGCGCGGCCGCCGCCGCCGCCAGGCTCGCGTCAAACGCCGACGCGGCGTCCACGACTGGCTCCGTCTTGATCGCCACGTCGTCTTCAATCTGCACAATCGGCTTGGCCGCTGCGACCACCGGCGCTGTCCCGGCTGTCGGCTCGACTGCGACAACTTCGAGCTTCTGCTTCATCTGCGAGTTCTCAATCACAATCGCGTGCATCTTCTCCTGCAGCGCTTTGAGCTCGCGCTCCTTCTCCATCAGCTGGTCTTCCAGCTGTCCAACGTACGCCTTCTTGCGCTCCCGGTGGAGCTGCGCCGACATGCGGTTCCGAATCAGCCGGCGCTTCTTCTTCGCTTCTTTCGAGTCCGGGTCGAGGCTCTCGAGCTGCGCTTCCATCGCACGCAGCCGCTCTTCGCCCAGCGCGTCAATGTCGCCACTGCCAAAGTAAAAGTCGCTTTTCCGAGCCGTCAGCTTCGCGTCCGCGTCGTCGGCACTGCTGCTCAGAGGCGACCCAATCGACACGTTCACTGACGTCGTCTTGCTCGTCTTCATCTTCTTCGACTTCTCCCCACTGCTGCTCGCGCTCTCAGGGCTGTCTGCGTCCATAGAAAGGGACGCCGCAGCAGCGACCGCCGTCATCGCGACAATGTCGGCACTTTCAACGCTTGGCGACATGCTCTTGCGCTTCGTCTCCCGCCGAGCGTTCACTGCGTCGCGGCGGGCCGCTCGCTGTGCTTGCGCTTTGCTGGCGTCCGAGCCGGTTTCGAGCTTCATGGCGCCACTTCGCTGAGCTTCTTCGACCGCCAGCAGCGCGTCTGCAGTCACGCCGGCTGTGCACGCAGATGGCGGCACGCGGATTGCGTCAACAGGCTGCCGCTCGGTCTTGACTGCGGGCGTGGGTGGGGCGTTCGTCGCAGCGTTCGCATTGTGCGCAGTCTGGAGGATGCTGCGCAGGAGGTCCGTCATCTTGTGGGCGAGTGGGTGTGGAAATGCGTTCTCTGGGTTATTTCACAGTTGCTTCTTCTTCTCCTTGGGTCGGCTTTGCACTGTTGAGAATCACACATAATATGAGGAGCATTAGACACGAGAAGGAGGGAGGCGGTTCATGAGAGCAAGAGGAGCTGGCGTCACGGCAGGTGGGTGGATGGGTTGCATATTGTCCGCCAGCACCAGCGCCATGGCCATGATGCAATGGATGCAGTTCGTACCGTTCGAGTCTTTTTGGAGAATGAATGAAGCTCCGGATCGGATCTGGCTGGCGGCCGGGCTGGACGCACATCGAGCGGGCGGGATGGCATGAAGCCTGGATGAGCTTGCTTTTGTATGTGAAGAAGCAGACGACTGGACGGGGTGAATGACTCGCCGACTCGTTTTGACGACGGCGACGATTCTGGCGCCAATCTGCGCAGGGGTAGGGCTTTGAAAAGTCCCCGAGCCCTGAAAAAATGAAATTCGAGATGTTTGCGTATTGAGTAAGAGAGTCTATTGTTCATCCCAGTTTGATCATGTGTGAGAGTATTTGATTGTTTCGTACTATAATCAAGTACGAACAGGCGGAGAAATGTACGCAGTGTGGCTTACACCATGCTGAAAATGTGAAATCATTTCTTTCGTGGAAAGATCTTCGTTGATTGGCTCGAAACGCGCAGTAAATCCCGACTTTGTCTGATGGTCAAACAAACTGATCTGATCGAAGGGACTCACTCACCCGCACTTGATGTGATGGCTCGCTTTTTACAAGAAGGTTGCAGGCTGTGCACGATAACATACAGTAGTAAGCGGAGCCCAAGTGAGCTTATGCAAAGGCTGTCTCTCACTTTGGAACGTTGGACTTGCTGCTCAGCAGGAAGACCAGGTGTTTCCTACAAAATAGCGAAGCGACAGGGTCCACACGTTTTGGAGCTCACAAGAGTTTTCGTGAACTCTTGTGGACCGTCACTTGCACCGAATCGCGAGAGATAACTTGAAAAGTGTATGCCGTGCGGGAATCGCCCCAGCTTTCCATGCTGACTCGCTGAAGGGACTTTTTAGTAGAATCAGCATCGAAATCTGCTTTTTCACAAAATCAGCCTCTGGTAGACTCACCTGGGTGCATCCAGTGCACCGCACCACCTCAATATGCGCTGGCATTGCTTGGCAGGCGCTCGTTCTCGTGCGTCTTCAGTGCTCAAAGCCGCTCAAGCTCTCCGTTCTGCCAGCACACTTGCCGTGGTTGAAAACCGACAATGCGCGCGAGCAGCACGAAATATCCCATCTGGTTCGAGCACTCTGATTCAAACCGACAACGCTTTCGAAAGTTCTGGACAACGACTTCAACTTCAGTCCATCCAGCAGCAGTTAGATGGCAAAAGACATCGCAAAAAGACATCGCGAAAATCTTGAAAAGCACCCGAAATGGGTTCTTCCGTCTCTGGAGCTGTTGTTGCTGCTGCTGACCTGGTTGGCACGGGAGGACAAGTCCAACGTTGCCGTGTTGCCGTACAGTATCTCGGTTCATCCTTCCACGTCAAACCGAGACCGTTTGCTGAGTCTTCCGACACTAGCGAGGATATCAGCGGCGAGGACAGGAGGGAGTCGATTGACACGGATGGAGGCGCTTGGTTGGCGAGTTTTCACCACTGCTGTGACGATCAAGTCGGACTACTCGTGCTGCTGGTTGTGAACCTACTGGAGAAAGGTGGGGTGTCGTGGACACAAGTCAGCACTGCCGTTGCACTCTTTCAGGTGTCAGCGGCGAGATTGGACGGTTGTGGACTCCTGTGGAGGGAGTCCGAATCCACCACACTGTCATTGTGATCTGTGCTCGGAGTCGAACAGCGCCCACAAACAGGAGAAGCTATGGTACAGTATCGTGATGCAGCAACACACTGAACACACGCTTCAGCGCGAGTGTACTGTGCGTGGAATGAATCTTGAGTTTGGTCGGACGCCATGCACGAAGGTGCTAGACGAGTTTGCCAAGTTGTTCACTGTGTTCAAGAGACCAAGGCAACACACTCCCCGCACATGAACACATGAACTTCAGGTCGAGCTCGATGCGCAGAAGCAAGTCCGTGTACCCATGACGGACGCAAACAGCCTTTCGATACGACCACCAACCTCTCGTGAGGCATCTCCTGATCAAATCAGCGACGCCGCCCTCGCCTCCAGTCAGCACCTGCATGATCGATCCATCCATCACCGCGTTCAGGAGCGCGAATCTTGGCTCCCACTGAAAGCACAGACCCGAGAACGGGTGGCTACCCTGCCTGCTGCTGCTCAGTCGGCTCGTGTATGTCCTGTCGGAGGGATCCTCTGCTGATCTACATTTGGTCTGCGGTCTGTTGTTGCTGGCAAACGAACAGCCTCCACATGATTCACATGAGAGCGAGTCGAGATCAGGTCGGACTGTGTCTGTCATATTAGGAACTGTAGTTGCAGGAGGCACCTGCAAGTCCCTCTCCTCTTCTCGAGCAGTTTGAACGACAATCACCGCTCCAAAGTCAGTGTCCTTCATAGTTTGCTCGAGGCGTGTGGCCAATGTGGGGGCGACTGACGATGAGTACAATAGAGGCAACCTCGAGCATGGAGTTGCGTGGGTACAAGGAGCACTTTGAGCGTGAGTCTATTAGTCGTCGTGCGCCATACTCGAGCTTTGCGACCGAGTGAGAGTATTGTCCGTCGTGGAAGAACAGTTGACATCCCAAATCCCCGCTTCCAGCCCACCAACACAGCTCGCCTCTGAGCGGCATTGGATCGGTATGGCATGCGAACATCAGAGTCCTCGATCAAGAAGCAGAACAGTCCGCAAGCCACCGCCCTCAATTCGACAGAACAGGAACCAAAGATTGCTGCTGTTACTCGAACACCAGAGGCCTTGGGCGAACGCAGGTACAGATAGATATCAGTGCCATCATCCAGCATAAATCGAATAGGACTGACATGACTCGAATCGTCTTCTGAATCGATCCGATGACCTCATTTCCTGATCAAATCAGCGTCGCCAGCAGCGACGCAGGACTCGCCGCGCCATCCTGTATCATCTCGTCCGAGTCACCACTCGCTGTGTTTTCTGAAGTTGCTCAGTAAGCATGACTGGTCGGTCACTCAACCTCGACGGCGCGAATCTCGTCCGCTCGAGCGCCGCTGCTTGGCTTGCAGCTTGACAACCCTCGCTCCTTCCTCCCCAACTGCAATCCCTCATCGCAGTCAGCGCTGTGGTGGGACTATCGGAGCCTCGAACAGACAGATTACTGCAGGTGGCCGCGTCTACTCCACTGCGCTCCGCAAGACCTTGTGCGAGAACTGCGAACACTGTGTGAGAGGATTGGTGGGTTATCCAGTCGCCAACTGTGGGCAACAGCCTATCAGCACTGAAGTGCTCACTCACGGACGACAAGCTGATCAAAGATAACAGTCTCGAGACAGTTGTTGATATTGCACTCCCGCTTCGACTCGACGCGACTGAAGGAGATACTAACACACTCGATACTCGGTACTCGCTGCGCTCTCGGGTGTCCACGAAGCGATCAAGTATCACGAGAAGACCGAGGCCAACCGCTCGTCGATAGTATCGGGCACGCGCACGTCAAGAAGCCTCAACTTCTGGCGCTCGTGCATATGACGCGTGAGCGGAATCTGCGTCCCAGAAACCATCGCGGTCCACGCGCGCTCGTTCGCGAGGTCGCTCGGGATCGGCACGGGCGAGACGACGACGCGGCGCATGGAGCGCAGGCGGAAGCGGAAGAGCGGTATCGGCCACTTGCGCAGGATGTGCCGCTTCAGGGCCTCGGCTTCTGCAGGCAACGACGTCTTGGACTCGCCAATCGAGAGACGGCGGCGCCGACGCTTGAAACTCCCGTCTGCTGCTGTTGTTGCTGCTGTTGTTGCTGCTGCTGCTGTGCTATCGATCAGGGCTTTTGTTGGTAGCAATGGTGCATTGAACTGCGCGGGCTTTCGGAGCTCCGAGTCGAATATTGCGCCGTACGCGCTCGCAGAGGACGTCGGGCGAGGCGTTGCTGGCCGCGCCGCGGCTGTCGCGGTTGCTGCTGCTGTCATGACAGCTCTCAACTGCCCTTGTTGGCCGTGTTGCGGATGGCGTCTGCCGCGGCGGTCGGATTCAGAATGGCAGCGAGTGCCATCGAGCGGACACAATGGATGGGCGGAGCATGGCCCAGCAAAGCGGTACGAACCAAGAACAATTTGCAATGCGTGCGCAAGAGGAACAGGAAAATGGTGTAAAGAGCACCGACAAAAATCAAGCAGTTCAATGAGCTCTTGGAGAAACAAGGCGTTGTACTTGCTTGTTGTATGTTCATGATTTTCTGCGAGTTCTTGATTTTCTTTTTCCTATTTTAGATAACCGAGCTCTCTCCCGTGATTTATTTTGTTGGACACCTCCGGTGCTCCAAGGCACTCCCTGTTGTGCACCGCACGCTTGCTCTTGCGGGATGGAGCTGGCGTCCAAGCAGCCAAGCAGCGCGAGCTCAGTGCGCCGCTTCGGTCTGGATTCTGAGCATACTGTACTGTAATTGCGGAGGCGTGGTCGCGTACTGTACAACTTCACCGCATTGTTTGGAGTCTCAACACGACACGATACTTGGCAGCGTTCGCACACATCATAGAGCAAGTTGCTGCCTTCTTTCGATGATGGCGACATAGTTTGTATTACAGCTTGTACCGTACAAATTGTAAGAGTCCCTCTGTGCTGGCAAGGTCCTCGTAACCGCAGATGCTTCTCTTCTCGTGAGCACTTTTGTACGTGCACATATTCGAGCTCGATGACGAGACGTTTCCAGTTGTTGGTGTTCCGAGATCCCGCCCGTGAAGGCGAGGGCCTGCCGAAGACGCAAGCCGGACGACGGAGACGAGATCACTGTGGTGCATCTCAATCCATTCTGCACAATGAGAATCGTACGCAAGCAGCGCACAAGTACCGATGAGAAGAACGTAGCGGACCCAAGCATGCTCGCCACTCTCCCAACGTACCGACGAAGAGAAGAGGTCTCACCGTGTGGGTAATAGTGCGTTCACTGGCATGCAGATTGCCAGCATGTCATCACTTGCGTTTGTCCACAGGAACATTCTGATGGTGTCGCTGCTGCTGCCGTCACCGTGGTCGCTGTTGTCTGGCAGCCCCTCTCTCTCTCTCTCTCTCATCGCTCTCACACTGCATTGCACTCGCTCGCTGACCAGTCGACGCACTGCATCTGCTTGTGGCTCTGAATGCGCCAGCTCATTCGCGCGTTTGCGGTTGGTCGCCACACAAACGAGTCAGGAGATCATGTGGCGCAAAGGAGCGCTGCACGGAAGTCGCGTCGTCATGCACGACGAGCGAGCGGGTGAGGGCGACTAGGGTGCGAGTGGGGGACTGCGGCCACGTGTCCTGGGTGAGAGCGGTTCCTCTTGTGCTTTTGGGCGACGAGAAAATGCCCGCGGTGACCTGGAGCTCTCGCATTATGGGAGTGCGTCTCGCATTCGTTTGCACGGATGGTCTTTGAAACGTTTTCTTGTTTGGTGAGTGGTTGCGCAAGCGGGATAGGAGTGGGTGCCTCTACTTAGTGACTGGTGGGTGGGTGAACAGCAGCGTGCTGAATAGCACAACACGTGAAGTTGGTCACTAAGAAGAGGATTGAGGGCGAGGTACTTTGACAAGCACTTGCAGCGCGTGGCGAGTGACGCATCGGCCGTGGCCATACCCTTCTTAAATGCATAATAGCGTTTGATGCATCTTTTGTAGGGTATGTTGAACAACAGGCGCCTTTTCCCGCTCTGTTGTAGGATTTGCACGTACCCATATCTCGAGTTCGCTATTGTATTGAAGCAAACAGGTTCCACAAGATCTCCACGTCTTTTGTTCTGTGAAAGTTCTTGCTGTCATGGCGGACCGTACTTAGTCGGACGAGGTCGTGCATGTCCGTCTCTGTGCAACAAAGAAGCTCAAGAAGAAGCCGGTAATGGTCGAAAGGTGTTCTCGAAGGTGTGTTTGTGCGCATGCACACATGCGCATCGCACACTCGTAATGAAAGCCCCGCATTCTCCCTTTTGACTCCTCCATGCCAGCGCCGACCCTTCCTACTACCAACTCTATCGCCCCGCATGGCTCCTCCTCCACCCCACCAACACACACTCAACCACACTCACATGAGGCCACCCCACACTTTGCTGCACGCAAGCAGTGGGAAGCCAAGCTCGTGTCGCTCCAGCGTGGTATGGAGCACGTCCAGCGCTGCCGCGACGGCGACGCCTGCGGGAGCTCGCTCTGCCACTCGACGCGCCGCCTGATGCAGACGATCGCGAGCCACCAGTGCCCACCCCCGCCTCTGACTGGAGCTGTCGCGGACTGCAAGGTCTGCAAGCTCTGGGACTTTCTCATGGCGAGACGCACGCAGATGGCGACAATCGCCCACCTACGCCGCCCACTTGCAAGTGCGCGCGCGTGTTCTGTCGCAGCTGCGCGTGCGAGTGGAGGAGCGAGAGGACGCAGCGCTGCGACCCCAGTCTTCCACCGCGTGCTTGCGGGACAAAAAGAGGCGGCTCGCAGACGGTTTTAAGAGAGCGCCGCGTTTCCGTCTCGACAGCATTCGAGCCATCCAGCCAACGAACGCAGTATCGCCAATGGAAGCGACGGAGCCGAGTGGCATGGAACTTTCAACACGTCGCTGTGGCGTCTCCACCGCCACCAAGAACCGCGCTGCTCAAGAGTCGACAGAAGCCGGCACAACCGTCTTTTGCGGCCACGCACGTACGGATGCCTCCCTCTCAAACTTTATAACCCCAATTCGGCGATCCTATCACCATCCAAGCAAGATAACAACAGACGGAACGTTAGTCAGCTTGACTATCAAACACCAAACAGGACCCAAAAACCCATTCAGTACAATACACGCATCCAAACACCCAGTTCACACATACGCACCGCTTCTGCTGCTCAGCTGACAGCCGTGCGAGCGCCTGCTCGAACGCGTCGTCGTCGTGGTAATAGACGAGCGCCTGTTGGAACGCACGCAGGTCCACGCCCGCCTGCGCACAGAGCTGCTCGGTAAGCTCCCCGGAGCACCGGACGTACTCGCGTGCGAACTGCGCCTGTCGCTCATCCGCGGACGCGTCACTGGCCTCGAGTGACTTGGCGATCGCTTCGAGTTCGCGCGTCATCGCTGGAAGGAGCTCTTCCATGACCTGGAGCACCACTGCGAGCTCCACACTCGGCTTCTCGTCCTTCACGAGCTGCACCACCACACACAAAACAGTTTTTAACACTAGCGCACAGAGCAAGCGCCTATTATAGGTACGACATCCACTACATTACCGCTTTGTGGTGCGTCGGGATGAGCGGTTGGCGGGAGCCCGTGACTTTCCAGCGCATGCGGCCGAGCCGACGCACAAAATTACTGACCGCTTCGGCCTCCGCGGGCGTGAGCTGGCCGTCTGGGCCCCCACCACGCAGTTCCCCCGCGACGAGCTGCTGCATCGCTTCTCCGACCTGCGCTTTCGTCACGTAATTGTTCCGGAACACCGCGTCCTGGACCTTCTCGAGCGTCGACTCGAACTCAATGCTCATGTTGAGCGCGAGCTGCTGCGGCGACAGCTTCAGCTTCCCATCGTTCTCCTCCTTCTCCTGCGATACAGGCCATGTACAGCACACACTCGCCTTCAGTATGCACATAGACACTCATCCACTACGCGACCCATGACCCACTCACGTACCTTGTCCACACGTATCTTGAGGTCCGCGAGCATGCGGTTCGTGAGCACCTCCATGTTCTTGTCAATCTCCTCGTAGAGCCGGAGCAGCGCTGTGACGTTCTGGATCGGGTTCACCGCGTACCCGCTGCGTTGTTCCTCCTCACACTGCGTCTTTGCGCCAACGCTCATCACGCCAAATCCCGCTGCTGCCAGTGCGCCGATCGCCGTCAGGTGATTGCGCTTGCTACTGCTGCTCTGTTGCCACTGAGAGCGCGACCATTGCGCGTCCAGCGCTGCAGATGAGACGCTGCAGCGCCCGTGCAGCACCAGGTGGCGCACGGCTGCGGCGCGAGCGCCACGTTTCGTCACGGTCTGCATATTTTGAACTGCTCAACTGTGCGATTTGCGCCTGTAATCGCTGAGCTTGCAACCAGTGATAAAGTGCAATCTTTCGCAAGCTGCGATATCCAAACCCTGACGCTGCGTGCGCCTGAACCAATCACATTATTATTCTCCTCCCTTGCTTCATTCGTGTGGAACACGAGCCGAACAGCAACAAGAGCAGCAGCAGTAGAGACGATGGCGACGAAGGAGCTTGTGCTGGCCACAGAGGCCGTCGTGGAGGTGAAGGTGCACCCAGTGGTGATCTTCCAGATCCTGGACCGTGCCCTCCGCCGTGCAGAGGAGCAGGAGCGCGTGATCGGCACGCTGCTCGGCCGCATCGAGAACGGCGTCGCTGAGGTGACGAACTCGTTCGCTGTGCCGCACCTGGAGAATGGCGACGAAGTGGCGGTCGGGAAGGACTTCCACACGCAAATGTACGAACTGCACCAGCGCGTGAACGAGAGCGAGGTCGTCGTCGGCTGGTACGCCACCACGCTCGACGCGCTCGCGGTCGGCGCCCCCCTCGTGGACGAGCACTCGTGCCTCATCCACGAATTCTACGGCTCGGTGGCCGAGATGCCCGTGCACCTCGTCGTGGACACGAGCCTGCGCACGGACCAGCTGCAGATCTCGGCGTTCGTGAGCACGCCGCTCGAAGCCGCCGAATCGGCGCTCGTGAACCAGTTCAAGCAGATCCCCGTCACGCAGAAGGTGTCGGAGCCGGAAGCCATTGCCTGTGCGTCTCGTCCTTCTCCCTCTCAGCTCTTGCCTCTCTCTCTCTCCTCCAGTCGTTTGGCGTATATTAACGCACTCTCTCTCTTCCGTGCGGTGGTTCTGTATCCAGTGAGCGCGATGGTGCCAAAGGAAGACGCGGACGAGACGGTGACGCTGCCGACAGAGCTCGCGGCACTCGAGGCGTCGATCGCTCGGCTGCACCAGTGCCTCTCGAACGCAGAAGCGTACGTGGGCGAAGTCGTGAGCGGCAAGCTCGCAGCGGACGCCAAGGTCGGCCGGGAGATCGCCGACGCGCTCGCGTCGATCCCCGCGATCCGCCAGGACCAGTTCGACCAGCTCTTCTCGAGCGGCGTGCAGGACCTCCTCATGGTCTCGTACCTCTCGGGGCTCACGCAAGCACAGCTCTCGATGGCCGAGAAGCTCATCAACACGTAGAGATCCATAGGCGCTGGCTGTCCCACCCGAGGCCGTCGTTGTGTAAGAAGCAAGGTCTTGTTTCCGTTCTCATTCGTACTTAAGCTGGAAGAGCAAACACTCCTCGTTCTGGTCCGTTAGCTGGTCGTTGATAAAGAGGTAAACGTCATTCCGCATCGGATGCACCACGGCACCAAAGCCGAGTCGCAGGAACGCGGTGCCGCGGCTCGGGATCTGCAGCACCACGTCACGGGGTGCGAGCTGCGACGGCGCGCTCGAGCGGAGCACAATCGTCTGCTCCTCGTCCCACGGGTTCGCGTACGCGATCTTTTTCTGCGCGGGCTGCCCACGCGGCAATGTGAGTGTGTACGTCTTGGTAATCGCAGGCAGGGCGAGGGCGACGCGCACGACCCACGCGCCGACGAGCTCGTGCGTCTCGACGTCCACGAGGTTCACAAGCACACGGCCGCACTGCGCGGATTCCCGCTCGGTCGCGCAGAATGCGAGCTCAATGCGGTTGAACGCGTGCGGCACGAGCTGGAAGACGTGCGCGGGCTGGAACTGCACGTCGCGTGTGCGCGCGAGCGTCGTAAAGCAGCGCACGTGGCGCCGCTTGACCTTGTTGCTCGCGCTGTCGCCACGCACGACGAGCTCGCAAGTCACGCGTTGACCGAGCACTGTGTGGACGTCCAGGCGAAGCTTGGCTTGGATGCGCACTTGCCACACTTGGTAAATCGTCGCGTAGTACTCGTCGTTGTACAAGACGACGTAGAACTCTTCGAGCGACGGGTACTCGCCGACTCGGCACTTGAGCGCGACGACACCACTGCCGCCCTGGCTCTGACTCTGGCTGCTCGTGGCCACTGCGACGCGGGGGTCGAGGCACACGAAGAACTTGTCACGCGGACACTGGAGCTGCCAGCGCCAGATCGACCCGGCTGGGTGCGAGAAGCGCAGCACGCGGTGGCAGACAGACGCACGCGGCTGAAGCTGCAGCTTAAAGAGCGCGACCGTGTGGCCGTGCGTGCAGCTCCGGACTGCGACCGAGACCTGCATCCTACTTTCGCCACTCCAGCGCCGGTCAGCTGACGCGCCTGTCGTCCCACCGAGCCACCGAAGGCGCATGGGCACGTGGAGTCGGTCGTGGCCGTCGAGAACGACCTCGTTGTGGTCGTCGATCATCTCTTTCTCGACTGGCTGCTGGCTTTCGACGCTCTCCGCGCCGTACGCGAGCGGCAGCGTCTGCCGGTAGAACGCCCACTCTGTGTCGCTGCGCACAATGCTAACGTCGAGCAGCGACGCGTCCGCGGCCCCTGGTGGCAACACGACTTCGAGCCGGAAGCGCTCGTGGTGGGTGTACGGGTTCCGGAACGGCAGCTCCAGGAAGAGTAGCGCAGCAAAGTGCGGCCAGAGCGTGACGGTCGTCGTCACGTGGTCGCGGAGCAGCGCATACACGAGCGCTTTCTTCTGTCCGTCGCGGTAGTGCGACAGCACGCGCAGCAGCTGCTGCTTGTCGTCCACGAACCGCTGTAGCGACGCTGCAGCCGCGGCTTGCTGGGGCTGTGCGAGTCGCGCCTGTTGTTGCCGCTTCGTCTTCGTCACCGCGCGTACGAGCTGCGTCTGTGCTGCTGTTGTCGTCTCGTCCTTTACGTGGCGCTTGTAGCGGGCGAGCCTCTCGAGTTGACGCGCGTACACGTGGTCGTTCAAGCGCGTGGCCACCCGCGGTCGCGCTTCCCCACCGTCGTTGGTGCCGTCGTTGGTGTCGCTCTCGACCGCGTTGATGCTGTCGGACAGGAGACTGAAGCCGAGTTCCATGAGCACTTGCAGAAACTCGACCCGCAGCAGCTCGCTGCGCTTCTTACGCGCACGGGCAGAGCCACCGTCCGGTCCGTCGTCCTGGTTCAGGAACTTGGCGACCACCCGGAGCGGAACGACCCCACGCGCGTACGCGTCCACAGCCGCACGCCGGAGCTTGAGCTCGACGGAGCGGACTTGCGGGTCCGCGTGGAAGCTGTACGCGCAGTTCATGATCATGTCGACAGCACCAGTGCCTGGTGGTTTCTCTGTCGACAGTGTCGTGGTCGCGATCGACACGCTCTGTTCTGTCGGCAGCGTTGCGCTAGGGGGTTGTGACACTGTCGTCGCTGCTGTTGGCACAGGCGCTGGAGCTTTCGGAGCCGGCCGGAGCGATGACGCTCGTGACACCGGAGCCTGCACCGTCTCGCCAGTCACGCTGTTCTTCGCGGGTGGCTTTAGTGACGACGTTCGTCTCGCTGGCGCCTGAGACAACGTGCCGACTACTCTCGCGGTCACTGGGGTGCTCTTCATCCCAGCGTCTGCTGGCACGCTCTCTGTGCTGGACGGCACAGCTTCCTGTGACGCAACGTCCAGAACGTCAGCGCTCGTTGTCTCAGAAAGTGGCGAGGCTTCGACCACTGGAGACTCTCGCATCACGCTGTCACGCTCCACTTGCTCGTTACTAGCAGCCGCAGCCGACTCGGAGGGTGGAGCGGAGGAAGAAGAAGCTGCCAGATCACTCGACGTAGCATCGGCTGCCACGGACACGGATCCTCGTCGTCCTGCTGCTGCCTTTGCGGCTCGTGCGGCGGCGAACGATGGCGCTCGTTGCGGCGGAGGACGCCTTTCTTCAACTGCTGCCTTGGAAGGCACGGTGCCGGACGGAGCTTTCCCAGTCTCGACCGGCCCTGCATCCGACGTTGCTTTCGGGGCAACGACGACTGCTTCACTCATAGGAGTGTTCGTTCCATCGACTGCAGCTGCGACGGCGTCCGAGTCTGTCTTTGCCCGCCGAGCCGCGAACGAGGGCGGCTTCCCCTTCCCCATCGCAAACGACGACGACCGAGCTCCAAGCTTCGGACGAGGAGCTGTCGCCTTGGTTTCTGTTGGCTGTGGCGCTGCGTTGAGAGTGGCTTCGGAGACGGAAGCGGCGCTGGACATCTCTGTCTTGGATTCCGAGCCCTTGTCCGAGTTCACAGTTGTGTCACCGCCGACCGGCGCTGTCAGTGAGTCCATATTGCTCTGTTGCTCTTTCGCTGCTACTTCAGCCGAAGCCGCATCAGTAGCAGGCTTCACTCCAGCTTCTCCACGAGAGACAGCGACGGCGGACAAGACCGACGAGTTTACGTCACCATTGTCACCACCGCTACCCCCACTGTTGCCACTGTCGCCACCCGCTGCCGTCATGAACGCCTTGAACTCCGACAGACTCACACTCCCGCTGCCGTCGCTGTCCAGCTCGCCCACCAGCTCACTCAGTTCGGCTTGCGTCACGCTCTCGAACCCCGGCAGCGCCTGCATCCCCCCAACGAACTCTGCCGCCGTGATCCATCCGTCGCCGTCGCTGTCGAAGTGGCTGAACGACGAGCCCACGTCGTGTCCACTCTGTTCTGCGAGCCGCAGTAGTGACCGCAGCCGCTCTATTACTGATGCCCCGCCTGTCGTCTGTTGTCGGGGTGTTGTTTGTTGTACCGTCGACGTTGTCGGTACTGGCGGCTGGAGATGAGGGCTCACTGTAAGTAGTGCCAACAGACCTGAGCTGCTGTCTCTGTCGCACTTGATCCGAGCTCTCCCGTGTACCGCTGACGGGATCGATGCGTCTCGTTTGTGGCCAAACAAGTCACAGAGAATCGCAATCTCGGACGGGCTGAGTGACGTCGCGTCGCTCTGCCCGCGTTGCTCTCGTTGCTTCCTGTGATCGGCACTTCCGTGATCTGCATCGACGTGTCGTTTGTGGCCACGCTTCGCGTCCCCCGGGCCGTAGAAGCCCTCCTGACACAGCAGACGGTACAGTTCCGGGTTCGACTCCACCAGCGGCCGCGCACGCACGCGGTGCTTCATGCGACTGCGAGACAGTGTCTCGAGATCCCCCATTGCGTCGTTCCGAGTCAGCGGCACTGGCGTTGGCGCCACGGGTGCGACCGCTGAGCTCGAGAGAGTGTGTCGCCCTCTCAGTCCGTAGTTGCTGATCAAGAACTGGACCTTCCCGACCACCTTTCTCTCCGTCGAGCTCTCTACGTCTATGGCGCTCTCGTCGTCTCCGTCGTCGGCTCCGGCTGGGCTCTGGCTGTCGATCGGCTCGATGACGTCGGCTTCCGCGTGAAACTTCTTGATGCCGCTCCCTTGACGGAGCAGCTCGTGGAGCGGGATCGCGAATGTCCCGACTTGAAAGAGGCTGTCGGCGTCCCACACGTCGACGTACAGGCTCCGCTGCAGCAAGTACTCGGCAAAGTGTCGCGGCTCCAACGGGTCGAGCGGCACTGTCGTGTCGACGCCGAACTGGATCGCGAGCGACGGCTTACTCGCTGGACTCTCGCGCATCAGCAGCGCGGTCTGACTCTCGCCGCCCGCGCCGTTGTCGAACGCCTTGCTCAGTCGCAGCGTTTCGGTTCGCGTGGGCGGAAACGTGTAGAACTGAAACGTAAAGTACATGCGTGCCGGGACCACTGGCTCCGTGCCGAGCGACCGGTACGCTGCAAAGTGGAAGCGCACTTCGTGTGCCTTGTACGCGTCGTTCAGCTCCACGTCGAGCGACTTGGACGACGCTGGCGGGAGAGCTCTCGCGACCCCACCTTGACCTGCAATCGGGTGCTGGCTCGACGACGGCACGTTCGCTGCCTCGTGGTCCACAGCGCTCGTGTCGTGTGCGTCCATGAACCCGTATCGCATCAGCAGCGTCCTCGATGCTCGGCTCAGCTCCGACGTCTTGGCTTGCGACTGCACCAGTGGCAGCGCCGCTGTCGACGCACTCCCACTCTTTGCAGGTGACCTGGGCGGCGACGCGTGGGTTTGGTTCGACTCGTCGTGTGTCGCTAGCGCCGTCACCTCCTCTCGAGGCTTCGACGTTGCGAGCGCGTTCAACGTCTGGGCCAGCACTGCGTTCGTGTCGGCTCGGCCCAGCATCTTTGCCGCCCAGTGTTCTGCTGCGTGTGCTTTCGTCTCACCGTCGTCGTTCGAGGCACTGTCGTCGTTGTTGTCCCTGTCGGGCCTGTGGAGCGACTTTGTCGGCGACGGCATCGCTTGCTTCGGACTCGGCGGCTGTGTCGCGCCGTCGCCGTCGACTGCGAGCCGTAAGTCGGCAAACGCGATTGAATCCGTGAGCGCAAGCCCGTGCTGCTTCTCCAGCAGCCTTCCGCCCGGCGTTGGTGGCGTGTACAACGGATTGTCCGAGTACGGGCGACACGGTGCGCCAGAGAGCAGCTCGACATGGAGCAGGCGGCGCTCGGGCTCTTTCTCTGCCGCCTGCAGCGTGTCTGCCATCACGAGCGGCGCGACTGCGTCCGCTGTCGCGTGGTGATGCTTGTCGTACAGGTACAGCTTCCGCCCGTCGCTCGGGACGAGCGCGCGCGCGCCCATAGTCACGAGCACAACGTCTTCTTCCGGTGGCAGCGGCTTCTTTGCGTCGATCGCCTGCTGCTTGAGCTTCGGGGGCCACGTGATGCGAAAGTGCACGGTGAACTGCAAGCTCACCACGACAGCGTAGTGCGGGTGGAGCACGAACCCTTGGAGCGTCGTCTCGTTCGCGACGCATCGGAGGTGGTCGCTCCCGTGCTGCTCGGCTTTCAGTGGTACTGTGTGCTGTCGCGTTCGGAAGCACCGGCCGTTGTGGAGCGCGAGCTTGAGCACCCGTGCTGAGACCTCGCCGTCGATGCGCACTGCGCCATCGTGGCGTGCCCGTCGACTGATCTGGAGCCGTGCGATGAGGTTCGCTTCGACTTCTTCCCGGAGGTGGATCGCGACTCGCGTCGCACTCACGTGGATTGCAAACGTCTCGGCGACGTGAATCGTCCTCGGCACCAACGACGCGAGCTTGGCGAACGTCGCGAGCGCTTCTTCGAACGACGTGTCGGCGTCGGCACGGAGCAGCGCCTTGGGGTTGCGTCCGACGTCGACGTTCGCGAGCGTACTGTTCTGGAGGCCTGGGATCGGCTCGAGCGCGCCGACGAGCTCGTGCTTGCGCACAAACATCGCGACGGCCAGCAGTGGCTCGTAGAGCACGAGGTGGTAGTACACCTTGCACCGGTCCTGCGTCCTCTGCACGTGCCACTGCGCCGGCGTGAGCTCCCACAGCACGCGTGGGCTGCCGACAAACACATTAGCAGACTCGCCGCTCGCGTCGGCGCTGAACGCAGACGGCGCTGAGCTGTTGGTGCCTGTCGGTTGCTGTGCGAACAGCGGCAGCATCGTCCAGCCGCACCCGACCGCGCTGATCGTGGCTTTCGACTCCCGGTCCTTCTCGTACGCGACGAGTTCAACGACGCCGACACAGCTCGGATCGACCACGTCGGTGGCAAAGTACGCGCGGAAGTTGAGCACGACGCTCTCGACGACGTAGCGGAGCGTGTTGTCCGTGCTGTGGCGCTCCTGTTTGATTGCGAACGGGTCGACTGCGAGCTCGGGACTCACCCACGTGTTCCCAAAGAACCGCTTCGAGGTCGCGTGGAAGAGACTCACGTGCACACCGAGCGTGATGAGCGGCGGGTCGTCGTCGCTCTCCGCGTCCGCTGGGAGGCTCCGCGTGCCAAAGATCGAGCTCGGCAGCGTCCAGTGGAGCACCGACATGACGTGGAGCGAGTAGCCTTTCGCGCGGTCGACGCGCGTCACAGTCGCAGGCACGGGCAGCACCATTGTGCTCGCACGGAACTTTTCGAACTGCTTCTCGCGCACTCGCCACGGTGACGACACAGCTGAAGCGGGTGGCTTGTGTGGGGTCGCAGGTCGAGCCGCTTGCCGCCTCTGCTGTCGACCTGCCACTCTGGATCGGCGGGGTGGAGACGGAGCGGACGACGAAGGCGACGACGCCAGCTCCTCGTCCGACGACGAGGTGGAAGGGTGGGACGATCGCGCGCCATCTCGCTCCGAGTCGGAGGCCGACAGGGAGGAAGACGCATCGCTCTCGGAGCTCTCGCTTCTGCGGTGGTGGTTCATCGGCTCACCCTTTGGAGCGAGAGGTAGTTCACTGTCGATGAGACGCTATGTTGTTATAGATCCAAGTGAAGGAACGGACGGGACAAGAAGATCAGTCGAGGAGAATGGAATGGCTCACTCCCATCCATCGTCATCGTTCCCGTCTGCGAGTTCAGTCTCCTGGCCATCCCGACAGCACTCGGTTGACGTGCTTTCGACTAGACAACTTCAAGTCCCACGACGTCCTTTAGTGAGGTTTGCAAGGGAGGGACAGTACGCTGGTCGTATCTTCGACCACTGTGCAGAGCGAGCTAGAGCGACTGAGAGACACGCTCGTTGTCGTAGCTCTACGGGTAGAGCAATCGTCCTCTGACTGGCTTGGGCCACGTGACGAGGTCTGCTGAAGGTGGAGCCACGCTGGTACGACAACCAGCATCTGAACGAGTCACTCTTCCTCTCTCTCACACCCTCTCTCTCGCTCTTAGTCGACGCGAGGCCGCTTCGTGTGTGTGAGGTAGCGCTCGTTCAACTGGGACGCGTCGCTCTCTCTCACTTCGTCACTGAAGCTGGTGGGTCCACCACAGA
Source organism: Globisporangium megalacanthum (assembly GCA_023334115.1). Classification (NCBI taxonomy): domain Eukaryota; phylum Oomycota; class Peronosporomycetes; order Pythiales; family Pythiaceae; genus Globisporangium; species Globisporangium megalacanthum. The sequence continues at coordinate 34,336 of JAASGD010000163.1, forward strand.
AGTCCAGCGA
>JAASGD010000164.1:0-34286 GCA_023334115.1 Globisporangium megalacanthum
CTGTTACTGCTTAGTGTCGTTTTGCTACCCCTGCAAGGTATCGTGCTAATAGTGCCTCCAATGTATCATGCTTATAGTGCTGATAGATATCGTGCGAATGGTGCTGCCAGGTATCGTGTTAATAGTGCTCCTGAATATCGTGCTGATAGTACTGCTAGGTATTGTGCTAATAGTGCTGATAGGTATCTTGCTGCTAGTGTTGCTAGGTATCGTGTCGCTGGTGCTGCTAGGTATCGTGATGCTGATGCTTCTAGGTATCGTGCCGTTTGTAATGCTATGTATCATGCTGTCTGTACGGCTAGGTATCGTGCATCGTGGTCGTAATAGGTATCACGTCGCCTGGTAGGTACCAAGTGAGCGTATTAGATAAAACGGTGCCTTGTGGGTACTACGTGGCTGTAGTAGGTATCGTGTTGCTGTAGTAGGTATCAGGTTGCGTATTCTGTATAATGTGTTGCATAGTCTGTGTTAAGTTGCGTAATTGGTGTCAAGTAACATAATTGGTATCAATTTTCATACTTGGTATCAAATTGAATACTTAATATCAAGTTGCATCACTGATACCAATTTGCATCACTGATACCAAGTACGGATACCTAGTTTCATTACTGATACCAAGTTGCATTGTCGGTATCACATTGTCGGTACCGTAGTGTTATGTTACAAACTTCCATAAATTACCAAAATAGGTGCGTGACAGGTACGGTACTCTCTGCGACGCGCGCACATTTGAAAAAAAAGAGAACCCTTAAAATCGGAACAGGTGTCCCGAGTCGTGACCAGGAGATGACATCGTTGCGCGATTGAAAAAAATGATAGTGTGGATGTTTGAGAGCAACGTTCGGATTTGATCGCTGGAAGATTCCACACGCTTGTTGACTCTCCCAAAGCGTTTGTATGGGCCCACCGCTCCAGTCCTCTTCACCATGAGCCCCGACAGGGACGATGGATCTGCAGTGTCCACTGTTGGCGTTGCGTTGCGCTTCGCGATCGTCGAGATCGCTACTTCGTGTTGATAGGAAATGGTCACTAAATACCCATTTCAGTTCAAACGGTCAGCCCAATTTAATCATTTGACACTTTATGTTCCCAATATGCGAGCTTTATTGGGTCTCGTCGCCTCGTTTGTGACACAACGCCCAATATAACTAGCAGATCCGGTTCATTTCAAGAACGAGCGTGATTTGCATCTGCTCGCACTGACTACTCGCTCACCCACGAGGGAGCACACCGAGTTCAGTCTTCAGTGTCGACTGTGCCTCACTCTTCGACTCGCACTCTTGCCCTGCAGTCCTCCCCTCTACACACGCGCACGCACGTACACACACGCAGCCCTACTGCCGTAGGAACTCACACCACTTGACAGCATGAAGACCGCCACGATTCTGCGCCTCGGGCTGCTCGGCGCGCTCGCGACGGCTGCGAACGCGTGGACCTTTGAGGACGTGCGGGACGAGACGCCGACAATGGCGCCAAAGCCGACGGCCAACAGCTCAGACAACGACGAGCAGCGCATCTACGGCGGCACAGAAGCCGACGCGTCGCTCTTCAAGTACATTGTGAGCCTGCGCAAGACTGCCGAGGGCTCGACGTACTGCGGTGGCTCGCTTGTCGCGCCACAGTACGTGCTCACAGCAGCGCACTGTGTGAAGGAGATTGGCTCCATGTTCGCGTCGATCGGCTCTCGGTACTCGACGGGCACTGCCGAGGGCGAGCGCATCGCTATCGCCGAGTCGTTTGTGCACCCGCAGTACAACAAGGCGAACCACATGTACGACGTTGCGATCCTCAAGCTCGCGACTCCGTCCACGGTCGCGCCCGTGCCGCTCGCGAACGCCGACGGGTCGGACAACAAGGAGAACACGATGGCGGTCGTGCGTGGGTGGGGCATGACGGAGACAAAGGTCCCGGCGTCGACGCTCCAGGAGGTCAACGTGCGCATGATCCCGAACGCCGAGTGCAACAAGCAGTACAACAACCGCATCACGGAGGGCATGCTGTGCGCAGGCGAAGGCGGCGGGAAGGACTCGTGCCAGGGCGACTCGGGCGGGCCGCTCGTGTCAAACGACAAGCTTGTAGGCGTCGTGAGCTGGGGTGGCGAGTGCGGCGCTGCGGCTGGCGTCTACTCGCGCGTCTCGTTCATCCTCGACTTTGTGAACGACAAGATTGGCGGCGGGGCGGCGACCCCAGCGCCAGTGGCGACAGCGGCGCCGACCCCAGCACCTGTGGAGACGGTGGCACCGACCCCAGCACCTGTGGAGACGGTGGCACCGACTCCGGCACCGGTGGAGACGGTGGCACCGACTCCGGCACCGGTGGAGACTGCGGCACCGACACCCGAGGTGACGGTTGCACCGACACCGGAGGTGACAGTGGCACCGATTCCAGTTCCTGAGGTGACGGCGGCTCCAGTTCCAGAGGAGACGGCTGCTCCGATTCCGGAAGTTCCGGTCGCTCCAGAGATGACGGTGGCGCCGGTTTCGGTTCCGGAGGTGACAGTTCCAGCGGTTCCTGAGGTTCCTGAGGTGACGGTGGCACCGATCCCAGAGGTTCCAGTTACAGAGGTCCCAGCGGTGACTGAAGCTCCGGTTCCGGAGGTGACGGCGGCGCCAACTCCGGTCGCTACGCTCGCTACTCTCTCGCCGACGATGGCTCCAGCTAGCGCATCGTCGCCCACGGAGTCGGGGTCGCCTACCCCGGTCCCAGCCACGCCGTCGACCGAGTCCCCAGACGAGAACGTCGACGATGACACGGATGACGACGCGGCCGTCCCAGCTGCACCGTCGACCGTGCCCACAGCAGTGCCATCAACTGCGCCTTCGACTGAGTCTCCGGACGAGTACCCCGACGAGTACCCGGATGAGGATCCGGCAACGTCGGACGTTGACACTCCGGTCACAACCGCGCCGTCGACCGCGTCTTCGGCCGTTCCACCGACTGCGCCTTCGACCGAGTCCCCGGACGAGTACCCGGAGGAAGACGAGTCTTCTTCGGATGGTGACGCGACGGCCCCGGTCGTCCCTGCGAGCGCACCGGCTGCCGCTAGCGCGACGCCCTCTGCTGCCGCGACTCCAACCACACAGGCTCCAGAGTCAACGAAGAAGCCGGCGGACAATGACCAGAGTAGCATGACAAAGGCGGAGAAGGAGGCGGAGAAAGCCGCCAAGAAGGCCGAGAAGGCTGCCAAGAAGGCGGAGAAGGAGGCGGCGAAGAAGGTAAAGGAAGCAGAGAAGGCGGCGACGAAGAAGGCGAAGGAGGAGGCGAAAGAACTGAAGGAGACGGAGAAGGAGGCCGCGAAGCTGGTAAAGGAGGCGGCAAAGCAGGCAAAGGAGGCGGAGAAGATGGCGAAGGAAGCCGAGAAGAACATCGGCAAGACCGCCACTGCTGGTGGCGCCTACTCTGTCCCCAAACCGGCAGCGTACTAGACGTATGTTGCGAGCTGAAGCGGACGGGGCAGGTGTCGTTGCGCACTTCCGGCTCTGTCGTCGTCTCCGAGTCGGAGAGAAGGGCGTCTGTGGACCTATTTAGCACCCTCTCCCACACTTCATCTCCGTATGCGAGCGAGAGGGTGACTTGCTGTCCGTCCATCCATCCATCCGGCAGGGTGGTGCGTGCGCGTCTTCCCCGTCCACAGCTCCGTCCTCGTCGCGGTCAATACATCTCCACAATCAATCTGCTTGGTGGCATTGACCAATCAAAATGTAGCCATATTGAATGTAGCCATGTTGTGCGACTGGTGAACGACATGTGCGACTCTTCACGCGAAAGCCTGAACTTCACATCTTCGAGAACAACACAGAGGGAGCACATCACATAGGAGGCGGCCGACACCCACCACCATGCCGATCGACGTGACTGCGCGGCACGCGTTCGCGTACAGTGGGCGGCAGCTGCAGCTCGCGAACGAGTACACGATCGTGTTCGTGAGCGGCAACGCGCTCGCTTTCACGTCGACAGTGTCCCACTCGCAGCACTTTCTCCTGCGTCCCAAGCCACGAGAGATCGTCGCGTTCGAATACAACTGGCGCACCGCAACCATAGCCGTGACTGCGCGCGAGCCGAGTCCGGACATTCTGCTCTACTCGTATCCAGACAAGAAGCTGCGGGGCAAGCTGCAGCACGGCGCGCGCTTCGAGTACTCGCGGCTCGCGTTCTCGCGCTGTGGCAGGCGGCTCGTGAGTCTGCGGCCGATGGACTCGGATGAAAGCGACGGCGGCGTTGAGAGTGGAGCAGCTACTATAGGAGGCGGCGGCATGCCCAAGTCCCACTCGTTGGCTCCGCCGAACGCGCACAGCAGCAACGTCAAGAGCAATGCTGGCAAGGATGGCAGCGACGGCGCGACGAAGGAGCTCTTGCTCGCCAAGCGACAACGAGTGTGTGTATGGGATGTTGATCGGTTCGAGCCAGTGAAGGGTTGCGAGAGCGGTACACTACGCATCGATGCTTCGTTCGTGTCGTTCAACCCTGCGAACGCCGACGTCTTTGTGGTCGGCGGCGACGACGGACTCCAGATCTGGAAGATCTACCGTGGTAAAAACTCGAGCTTGCTGCGCCACGTGAGTGTGCACGCGCCGAGCGGCGACCACAGCATCGCCTCTAGCAGCGATGACGACGAGCTATTTGAAGTCGAGGAGAAGCGCGGACAGTGGCTCTGCCATGCATGGCTCACCAACGATCGTTTCTTGGCCGCCAACCGAGCTGGCGAACTCGCGCTTGTCGACGCTGGCGCTGCGAACGTGGTGCATCTCATTCAACCAGCGGTGCATCCGACGCGGAGCTGCATCGCGGCCATCGTGTATACGGCGGCATCTGTCGTGCTGTCGTATGCAGATGGTCGCGTGGTGTGGCTCGATGAGAAGAACTGGGGAGTGCTCCAGACCTCGTCGCTGTTCGAGTCTCCTGCTGCCTCTGAAGCGCACGAGAGAAGCAGCCGTGCAGCATCACTCGCGTCCGCTGTGCTTGGCAACGACATGGGGATCGTCGCGTGCATGGCGCCGTCACCGAACCACTCGACGATCTACGTCGGCACGCGCACCGGCGGCATATATGAGCTCAAGAGCAGCGTAGCCGCAGACGATGAAGACGACGAAGACGACCCAAGTGGCATGGCCACCAGTCGAAGCATCAACGCCCACAGCAACAGCACGAACCTCGTGGTCCCATACGGAAGCTTCCACGTCGGCGCTGTGCTCGCGAGCTCTGCACTCACGCCGTCCGGAGGCGCTTTCCTGACCGATGCGCTGATTGCGACTGGCGGCGTGAGTGGCAGCTTGTACCTCTGGAGTATCAGCACGTGTCGTCTTGTGGCAGAAACGAGCGTTGAGCAGGTGTTCGCGAGCACGCCAGGAACCTTTGGCGCCTCTGGACTCGGGGCGGTCGAGAGTAGCGTCGGGTCCACCGCGTCGTTGGGACAGAGCTCCTCCAGCACGAGCTCGGGTGATAGCCTTCCACTCGCAGGCGCCGCCCGAGCGGATGCTACAGCGCCAGTCATTGTCACGGCGCTGGCGTCCAGTCCAGCGGACCCGGTGCTCTTGCTCGGCGACCAAACCGGTAGACTCCGCGCACTTTGCGTGGCCAAAGTCGTCGGTGGCTCGAACTCTGGCGCCGTTGAGCTCCTCCCGCTGCACTCGGTGCAGCTCGTGAGCGCAGACGCGCCGATCGACAGACTCGAGATGCATCCGACGCAGACTGTAGCTCTCGCAGCGTCGACACGCGACAGCACAGTATTCTTTGTGTCGCTGGAGCCAGAAAAGCACTTTCCAGTGCTCGCGTACGTCGCGCTCCTTGAGCCGGGCGAGCGCGTCGTGGATGTTCGCTGGAGCGTGCCAGCGCACAACCGCAGCGCGCTCACAGCCACGTGCTTCTCGTCGCGAGGACTCTTCTACGTCGCACGCTTCCACCCGACGGCCGCTACCTCCGGCTCTCGCGACAACTCGACTGCCTGGACGCCGCTCGAGATCAAACCCCAGCTCGTGGCGTTCGGCGACGACGTGCTGCCCAAGTGCGCGGGGCTACACTTCCTCGGAGCGGCGCCGACGAGCATAATACTCGCGAGCTCACCCTCGAACACCCACTTGCACGTGATGAAGTACATGGAGATGACGACGCTCGACCCAGCAGACAGGATCTCGATCCTCTCCAAGGTGCTTGCACCGGACGCGCACGAGAGCGGCATCGCGACCACAGCGCGGTACCCTCGTGCGCTCATCGACGGCAGCGAGCTAGTCGCGACTGCTGGGATGAACGGCGTCATCACGATCTGGCTCGTCGCATTCGGGGCTGCGAGCGCTCTTAACGCTCTTAACGCTTCGAGTGGTGGTGGCAGTGGGAGTGAGGCGGCCACGAGCGCTCGGAAAGAATGGCAGCTCGAAGACGTCTTGGCGAGCAAGAAGAAGTCTGTCGCTGCTCACACGGGGCCAGTGACATCGCTTCTGTTCCTCGACGTCGACAACGACGTCTACCTTGTCTCCACAGGCGGCGACGGCTGCGTGTTCCTGCTGGACGTGCGCATCCCGACCGAGTCGCTGGCGCCGCTGGCGTCCCCGTACGAGCTGCACCCGAACCCGCTCTACATCAACCTCGCGTCCTTCGCCAAGTATGACGACGTGTTCAAGCCCGCCCAGGAGCTCGAGCGGAAGCCGTTTCTCCACGTGCTGCAAGCCACTGAGGAGCTGCACGCACGCAGCCGTTTCGACCGTCTCAAGGACCAGACGCGCGCGCAGCTCAACGACCTCGAGCTCAAACTCAAGCAGCTGCTGGCGGAGAACGACAAGCTCCCCGAGTCTGAGCGGCTCACACGCGACGAGTTCGTCGTGAACGTCGAGTGGCGTGAGCAGCAGCTGCGCCGCAACCGCGAGCGCGCCGACCGTGTGCGCGAAGGCATTGAGCGCGACATCGCCAAGATGAGCATCGTCCGCGAGCGCATGAAGCGCGAGTTCTGGGACTCGGCCACCGTGCAAGGCGTGTGTCTGCGTGGGCTCTTGGTGGCTTCAGCAGCTTCGTCGCCCGGCTCCGCACCGTCGGGTTCTGCGCTCTTTGTGTACAACTTCCCCATGCGCCGACAGAGCAAACAGGAGCTGCGAACAGCCCAGCAGATGGAGCTCATGCGTGTGATCGAGTTTGCGCATGAGCAGCAAGAGACAGTGCAGGTGTCAGCGTCGTCTGGGGCGTCGAGAGAGACAGCGCACGGGCGGTTCCGTCACGTGCTGCCGCAGAGCACGAGCAGCGCTCTGCAGTGGCTCGTTGACGCTGGGATCCACCACCCGTCGCTCAACCGCTGGCTTGCCGAGAAGCCGAAGGCTACCACTGATAGCAGCGGCGTCGGCGACATTCAGCCGCTCCAGCTCGTGTACCATCCAGCTGCTGTACGTACGCGCAAGCAGCAGCGCGTTCAAATCCAGTTGCTCAAGGCGTTCGTGCGGTCGCTCGTGGTCGAGTTCAACGTCGAGTTCACGGCGCTCGCGCGGCTCAAGGAGACCAAGATCGACGAGATCGAAGCCAAGAACGCACGCATCACTGAGATCTGCGCCGAGTTGGGCGTCGTCCCTGAGCTCTTTCGCCCAAGGCTAGCGCCAGACGAGCGCGCCGCCTCTATCCTCGAGGTCTCACCGGACGAGATGACACACAAAGTGTACGAGACAGAGGAGATGCGGCGGCGGCGCGAGCGAGAGGCGCAAGAGAAGCTCGATCTCGAGCGCCAGCGCCAGAAAGACGACGTCGCTGGCCGCGCGCTCCGGGACATGATGGACGGCACGCTCGAGGTGAAGAAAGAGAGCCTCGCAGCGCAGACGACGCTCGCAAAGGAGCAGTGGATGCTCGACACGCCAGCGGACGACATGACTGCGGAGCAGAAGAAGCTCGTGGCGCAGTTCGAGGCCGCGCAGCAAAAGTTTCTCGAAGAGCGCGACAAGTACCGGAAGAGTCTCGACCTGGAGCTCAAGAAGACCCGGAGCGAGATCGCCGACATCTGCAAAGTGTTCGACGACAAGCTCCGCGCGCTTCACGAGAGCTACCTCGTCATGCGCCGCAGTGTGCTCGTGCAGCATTTGTACGAGCTCCGACTCGCAGAGGATCTCCTGGACCACGAGCAGCTGTTGCTCGTGCGGCAGCGCATCGCAACTACACTCGCAGAGCTCACAGCCGACGTCCGGGCGAGCGAGCAAGAGAATGAGCACTTCACGCTGCAGCTCGAGAGCGCCAAGGACGAGTGGCACCGCGCAGTGGACGACGACAAGAGCTGCGAGAAGAACTTTGTCCGCGAACTCGAAGAACTCTTGGCTCACAGCGGTAGCAGCGGCGGCGGCTCGAGCCCTCTGCTCGATCACGACCTCGTCAAGCATCTCGTGGAGCTCTTTAAGAAGCGCAGTGCCGACGATGTCGTGCGCAGCGACAGCGACAGCATCACGAGGAAAGGAGGCGTAGCATCTGCGAAGCGAGGCAAGAGTTCGCAGCATCTCGGGATGGGAGCGAGCAGCGCTGCACTCAACGTCTCGGGCGGTGCTGGAGCAGCGAAGCAACGGCTTCTCGCTGACGGCTTGGCGTCCGACCCGTCCTCTCGTAGCCTCGCGCCAGTGTCATCGCTGCTGCGCAGTCTGCAGCACTCGAGCACCGACAGTGTCGGAGATGACGCCAACTTGAATCCGTTTCAATACCTCAACACGCAGCAACAAGCTCCACTCCAGCGAGCAGGTAGTGGCGGTGGCGGTGTGGGAGCGGGAGGAGGCGGACAGCGCCACGTCGTGCCGCTCGACTACGACGTCGATCGTCCGGATGGCATCCTTGTCGAAGACCGCGTGTGGCGAGCGCTCAACGTGTTGCGGACCAAGAAGATCCTAGCGGAGCACACGGCGATGGACAAGGCGGAGCAGCTCGCCCTCACGAAGGGGGTTGCCGAGGAGCTCCGCGCCAAGCTGAGCGAGCTTCAGTTCGCAACACAGGAGCAGGCGGCAGCGTTCGACGCCGTCAGCAAGCAGTTGGACGCGCTCGCAGAGAACTCACCGCTGCTCGTGCATATCAAGCAAGGACAGGACGAGTCCGGCAGCAGCAGCGTCAACACGGACGACCTCTTCCGAAGCGCAGCCCCGGATTCGTTCCTCGTCGCGCGTGCAAGCGTCGAGGCGCTGAACGACGTGATCCAGCTGCACGGGAAGGACCAAGTGAGTGTCTTGAGCAAGATCAAGAACTTCCGCAAGAACATCAACGTCATGGAGTGGGAGCACGCGCTGCTCCAGATGCAGACGCGCGACATGGAAGAGCGGTACACGGACATCCAACTGCTGCGTGTGACAAAGGACCTCCAGGAGCTTTTCCACACAGGCGACACTACGGAGAAGCAGCAGCGTGAGATTGCGCTCCTCGAAGCCAAGATGGGCCACCTCGGCCGGAGCCACCAGACAAACTTGCTCAAGCTCGACGAGGCCATGGGGAAGCTCCAGCGGCAGCTTCGCGAGCGGGAGCGCGAGAACGACGGCTTCGAGCAGCAGGTCCAGCGGCTGCAGATGCAGGTGCAGATCCGCGAGGACATTCTCGCGAGTCGGAAGACGGCGGCAGTCCGCAACGCCGCTGCAGCCTCGCAAGCAGGAGGCGGTGGTGGCGAGCGCGAGAGCCCGCAGCTCAAAGCGATCATCGTGCGCCGCAAGCTCGTGGACCTCGCGAAGGCACAGACCGACGAGCTCGAGTACTTGCGCCTGGAGCTTGACAAGATGCGTCGGCGCACGTTCCCGAGCTTCGCGCAGCATGTGGCGTCGCACGAGTACCGACCAGCTGACACGAAATGAGCTGTCGGAAGGATCACGAGGTGTCGAAAGTAACAATAGCTGTCGGAAGTAACACCAAGGTTCGCTCTATTTCACTGTCCGCTCAGTCGCTGTCGTTCTCGAAGTGCTGGTGGCCACTTGTACGAGACGCTCACTTGCTCACGTCAGTGCCACGTACGACAGCGTCGCTGTCGCCAGCACCGCATGCTTCAGCGACGGCGCCTCGTGAAGCACCGCCTTGAGGGTCCACAATGTCGCCTTAGCGCGTCGACGGAGTTCGACGCTCGACAGTGGCGCCGCAACCGCTGTCGTCGTCTCATCGCTTCTGAGCAGCGCGACAAGCACGTCTGCGATCGAACGCAGAAGCTCTGCCCACTCGTGGAACCGGCGTCGGTGCAGGTCCGGGTGCTGCAGCAGCGACGCGCTCACGATCGCCTCCATGCAGCAGAGCACCGAGCTCGCGCGCTCGTCAGACCCGCTCTCTACGCGTGCGGCAGAGCTGCGAACTGCGTCGACGACCTGCTGCAGTGTCGCGAGCGAGCACGCCGACTTGGCGTCGCAGACCACGAGCTCCGAGACGCGCGCGAGTGTCGCTGTCAGCGCCGCACTCGGTCGCGCTTCGCGAACGCTCGCACCCAGCGCCGCGAACGCGTTCACAATCTGCAGCGACAGTGCGTGCTGCTGCGCACCGTCAAGCTCACTGTGGAGTCTCTGGCTCGCCTGGACACACATAAGCAAAGCGAGAGGCAGCGATCAGTCTTCGAGCTCACGACTCGTACAACACAGAGCACACAACACGTACCCTAAGTGCGTCCTCGAAGAGGTCCGAGAGCAACAGCAGCAGCTTCCGGTCGCCGCCCTGGTGCCTCAGCAACAGCGAGCCGAGCCACTCGAAGAGCGAGGCCTTCGTGAGGAGGTGGGCTGCGCCACTGGCGGTGCCCAAGCACGCGCGGAGGATCTGTGCGACAAGGCCTTGCGTGTGCTCATCTGCGAGCTCCGAGGTGAAGAAGCTCAGGAAGATCGACAGCACATGGCGCCGTACGAGCAGCACCACGTCCGCGTCGTCGCGCACACCGCGACGGAGCGTGTGCAGGAACCACGACCGCTCCTGCTTGTACGTAAGTGGCGCACGGCTGTTGAAGAGCGAGTAGAACATGGGCACGTCGGTGAGGTCGATCGCTGGACGCGCGAGGAGGAAGTGGTTCACGTGCGGGTACATGGCGTGCACGGGGCGGCACACAATCGACAGTGCGTCGTTCAGGAACACGGTGACGACCGACGGCACGCTTTCGAGCGGTGTCTGGACCGCGTTGCGGAAGCTCTCGAGTAGCATGTGGACCTGTCGCCCGGCCTTGAACTCCGCCGACTCGGACGCCAGCGACTCGTGCACGTGCGCGACAATGCCGTACGCGTACTCGCGCATGCTCGCGGCGTTCGACGACGTCGCACGCACTGCGATGCCCAGCAGCCCTTGCTGCACGACAGCGGCGTCCGGAAGATCCGACGACGAGATGAAGTGCGCCAGCATCGGCAGCAGGAACGCCGGGTCGTAAGCGAGTGCGCGTTTCGCCGCCTCCTTGTTCTCACTGTCGCCGGCCACGAAATCTGTAGCAGACGCTTTCGCGCTCCAGTCGAACGACAGCAGCGAGAGATCGCTGGTCGTCGCCACTTCGCGATCGAGAGGGAAGTAGTCTACCGTGGCGCGGACGCGGGCTTGCTCGAGCCCGCCGCCAATGACCCACACCGAGTCGTCGACGAGGTCAGCACGCGCCAAGTTGGCTGCACCCGAGTCGACGGTCGTCGTTGACGACGCGCCAAAGCGGAAGCCGAACTGGGCAAGCGAGACGCCCGCGTTCTCGTCGAACTTCTCGAACAGGACGCGCAAGAGACAGTCGAAGACACTCAGCGACATTGAGTAGACGCCGAGCAGCGCCTTGAAGAGCTTGCGCTCGTACACACCGCTCAGCTCCACGAGCCAGTAGACTGCGCGGATGAGCGCCAGCCGAGCCGTCGGGTTGGTCGAGGCCTCAAGACATGGGACGAAGAGCGGACTCTCGGTAAGCACCGCTAAGTGCTCGCCAAAGTCGTACCCGCTCGACTCGCGCACAGCAGAGTCAGCTAACGACAGCTTTAGGAACACGCCGCTTAGCTTCGCGAACCCGACGTAGGACGCCATGGAGCTGAGGTCGAAGTCTTGTGCGCGGGTAAACTGCGGACCGAGTGCCTGGAGGATCGCTCGCACTGTCGCTGCGTTCACGCTGGTGACAAACCCGTCGACGACAGCAGCAACGGTTGCGAGGAAACGCTCGGTCTCAGCGAGTGCCGATGGGCTCTCCGCCTTCTTCGCCAGAGCCTTCACCGCTTGAAGCCCACCCTTGACGAGGAACACCACTGCGGTCTCTTGTAGCTTGTTCTGCACGCTGAGCACAGTGCTGGATCGCATCGCGAGCAGCAGCGCCGCCTGTTGCGTGTCCGACAGGACCTTTCCATCCGGGTACTGCTTGGAGAGGCTCGTGAACACTGTCGAGAGCGCTGGTACGAGGTGGCCCACCGCCGAGTCCGAGTCCTCTCGTTCCAGCAACGCGTGACGTAAGAACGACAGGCGAACGGATGCGCCGATGTCGGTGCTTTCGTCCGTCATCACGTGGACGAAACACTCGTCGACGAGCGAGTTTGCGTACGAGAGCAACTCGGGCGACTCGACACGCGTGAAGACGTCGTACACAGCACTCAGCAGAGCGAACGACAGCGCCTTGTCGCCTGCCTTCTGAACCGCATGGACGAGAGCCGACTCGAAATCGCGCGCGATCAAGCCAAGCGCGCGTGACGACGACGCTGACGAACTGTCGCTGCGGATCGCGAACACGATCCGACGCAGCAGCGAAGGCAGCGAGACCCCACTCAGCTTATGGTCACGTGCACTTGCTGCGTGTACGAGGATTGGCACGAGCGTCGCGTCGATCGCACGACGTGCTGCCTCAGCTTGGACGCCCCCGAGCTTGCCCAGTACGGAAAAGATCGACGAATGGAGCGACGACGAGTTCGAAGCGGTCGGAGCTGCTTGTTCGAGCAGCTTCCACAACCTGCGGGCCAAGACTTTGCGCGTCTTGTACTCGGCAAAAGACGCGTACACGGCCGGTGCGTCGACGTCCAGAGAGCGCAGCACACGTTCCAGCACCACGCCTTGAACGGACGCAGGTGACGTCGACCCGGACAGCAGCAGTTGGTGGAGCAGCCGGATGCGCAAACCAGCGGGAAGGAGCGACGTTAGCAGTGCCACGGACGGAATCCCCGACCGCTGGAGCGTCGACACGACAGACGCGTCAGCCGGGAGAGCGACGCCGTCGCTGTAGAACAGCCGAAGACTGACGATCTCGACGGCCGACAGCTTTCTTCCCAGTGTCGACGCTGCGTCGCGTGACGACACACTGCTCGCAGTACGACGTAGCTTTGCCAGGATCCGACCGATCTGCCACGACAGCGGAGCGGACTCGACGCGCTTCGACGACACAATCACGAAGCTCAGCAAGCGCAGCAGCAGCCCGCACAGTGCCTCAACCGCCCGTTCGTTGCCTTCGTTGTCGTCGGCACGAGTGTGTCGGTGGTGGCTCAGCGAGAAGAGCAGCTGTTCGCAAAGTCGCGCAGCAGTCACGACGTCCAATGCGCCACTGCTGATCCGCTGGCTCAGCAACGAAGTCACTCTCTCGACATCCTGTCGCGTCGTCACCACCGGCGTGAAGAGCACGCTTTGCACCACAGAGGACAGCGGCAGCTCTGTCTGGAAAGGCTCTGCGATGAGCGATACCGCTGCCTCCGTACTCTTCTCCGTCTTCTTCGTCTTCTTCGTCTTCTTCGACGATGGCGACGTTAACGAAGGCGTCGTCTTCCCCACGACTGTCGCGACGTCCGGAACAACGTCCAGCAGGTTCCCTCCGATCCACGACCCAAGGTAGTGGAACACCACGTCGAACGAGCCGTTCACGTCCACGCAGTTCTCCACAATCTGCTCCCACGACGCCACGAACACAGACGGCGGCGTCGCGAACAACTGCGACGCGAACGAACGACTTGAGTTCGCGACAACCCACTTGTTCGCGTGGCCGCTCTCGTGAGACGCTTTCTGCTTCTTGAGAGCAAGCGTCGACTTCCCCGTGCTGCTGTGACCGTCGTAGCTGTCGCTAAGGTACTCGCAGTACTGAGCGAGGAGGTCGTACGCATCAGCAGTGCGAGCACTGTCGTCAGTCGCACGCTTCCGCTTTCGTTGCGCAGCCCCGTCGTCGTCTGAGACCTTGTCGGTCGACTCGGTCGGACCAGAACTCGCAATCAGCGCCACGAGCTGCTGTGGAGCTTCCGCAGTGCTCAGCAGAGAAACGAGCACACGAGTTCCAAACACCGCGACGTTGGCGTCCGAGCGAAACGCCGCGAGAGCGCTGCGAGTGTGGACAAGCGATGCCGTTCGGCTATGGAAGAACTCCACGAGCGCGATCGTCCCGGGACTCAGCGCCAGTGGCTCGTCACTTGCGCTCGTCCCAGCAGCATGCGAACGCGCACGGTGGTACGTCTCCAAGTACGCGAACGGGTCCGTGAGCACGTGCTGCACGAGTCGTTCTATGAACTCGGCGCACACGACGCCGCCACACCGCAGTCCGTCGAGCCACAGCCCAATCTCTTCGCTCGCGCGTCCGTCGCCACTGCCGTCCCCTTTCTTGCTGCTGAATCCCGCGTCGGTGCCGAACACGCCGGACGCGAGCAGTGTGCGCTGCAGCACCTGCGCACACAGCCGCCTGACCGGTAAGTTCGGCGTTTGCACGTACAACAGCAGCAGCTGGAGCAGCTTGGACCGCGACGGCGCCGCACTGTCGCTGGCGTTGCCGTTCTTGTTCGACGTCGGTGGCGGCAGCAGCATGTGGAGGCGGCTCGTGTCGACCGCGAGCAGGAACCGTAGGATCTCGCTTGAAATCAGGCTCGTAACTGCCGCTCCTGAAGCCGCTGCGTCGGACAAGCCGCGCTCGACGAAGCCCCACGCGAGGATCTTGGTCACGTCCAGCTTGACTTCTCTCATGGCTTGCGGGAGGCACTCGAGGTAGAGTCGGAACACGCCGAGCGCACGCACGTAGAGGAGCGCAACCGGCGCTGTCGACGTGCGCAGCTTGAGCAGCAGCGACACGAGCGCTTCAGGACTCGAGACGAGGACGCGCAGTTCGCTCTCGAGGTCGACAGGCGAGAGTGCGCGCATGTCGCGGGCAAGCGACACGACAACTTGGAGTCGGCGGAGCGCGGCCTCAAGGACCCCGAGTGTGTTGTACACGATGAGGTTGTTTGGGTGCTGGATACCACGTGAGAGCTCCTTGCGGCAGCTGAGCGGCAGCACGAGGCGCGTCGCGAGCGCTGCTGACGAGCACCAGGACGGCACGTCCGCACCAGTGTCGAGTGGCAGTCCTGGAGCGATCGCGTCGATCGGACACGACAGTAGCCGCTGCACGAGCGACGCGACGCAGAACCAGCGGAACCCTGGCGTGGGCTCGAGCTGGATCGACAGTGCGTGCAAGTACTCAGCGACCAGGCCCGGGTACGTTGTCAAGAACGACACGACAAGCGCCTGCGCGTGTGGGCTGTGGATGAACTCGTTCACGCCGACAGTCACGACCGCAGTCCGGATCACCTTGACCGCGTACGCCTCGGACGCACGAGCGCTGCTCGCTTCGTCGCTGTCGTCGTTAGCGCCACTCGCACTCGCAGTCGCTTTCGACAGGAACAGCCGGAGCGCGTGCTTGGGCGACACGACGTAAAGAGCCGTGGCCGCGTCAAAGAAGAGCGCACGGAGGACGTCGAGTGCGACTTGAGCGATGCGCACGTCGTCGGCTTGGAGCAGCGGCAGGAGCTGGTGGACGCAGTGGTTGTTAAAGATCACGAGCTTCGTCTTGGTCTCAACGTCGCGGTTGTGGAGCACGAGTGCACTGAGCTGCGCAAAGAGCGTCGAGAGCATCTCGACGCTGTCGCCGTCGATGCTCTTGACGAGCGACGCGGTCACGCCGCCGTCTTTCATCGCGAACCGGTGCACGCTCTTGTCGGGACACGCAGTGAGCGCCAGCACGAACGCGACGTACGCCTCACGGATCTGGAACGCTGGCGGCTTCTGCGTTGGCGTTGGCAGCGTCAAGTCCGCTTCATTGTCTTGGTCGACGTCCCTGTCGTTGTCGCTGTTGCTGCTGGTAGTTGCCTCTGGCTTCTTCATGCGACGCTGCGACAGCTTTGCAAACGCTGGGCTCTGGAAGTTGAAGAGGCGCACGAGCTCACGTGCGACCGCGCTGCTCGCACTCACGAGCGCAGAGAGCAGCTCCAGTGCCGCAAACTCGATCGCAGGCTTGTCGCTCCACGAGAGCGCCTTCTCGATCGCGTTGTGGCGCTCCCGCACAACGCGCAGCGCGAGCGCTTCGGACGCCGGCAGCGCTGCGCGCACGAGCGCCGTTAGTGCGCGGAGAAAGACCGCGATAGACTCACGCCGTGCCCAGCGGCTGCCAGCAGCGCCAGGCTGGTCCGGCCACGCGCGAACCAGAGCGTCACCGGTCGGCTGCAGCTCGAGGAACTTGGCGGCCAGCGGCTGCTCCGTGCGCGCAAGCTCCTGTGCGAAAGTCTGGATGGCGTCATCCAGTTGCTGCTTGGGCCGCTCGAGCGCTAGCAGCAGCTCGCGTAGCGCAGCCGTGCCACTCGCGTGCAACTCCGGGTGCGTCATTCCAGCTCGGCTCTCGGAATCGAATCGCGAATGGCGTCCAGCCACTTCCACTGGAGCGCCAACTCTTCAAAACAAAAGAATAGATTGATACAGTAGCAACCACACATAATATCGAATTCATTTCATGTCATCTGTTTTACCACAGTGGCTTTTGCAAAACAATATCAAACGTCCAGGCCACCATGGACAACAGCAGCGCCGCGAGCCGTAGCGGCGGAGCTGCGCTGCCTGGCTTCGTGTCCACGTCCGTGCTCACGTCGTCCGACGGGGTGCGGTGAGCGCATTTCCATCTCTTCTTGCCAGTGAGGTCAGCTCACACGCCACGCTCGTCGTTTGCCTGTGTCCTTCGACCTCAGCTCTTTGGCGACAATGTGGACGAGCAGCGCATCGCAGACGCACCGGCGGCACCGCACGCACAGGACGCCGACTACCGCCCGCTCTACGACCGCCTGCAGGAGCTCAAAGAGCGCAAAGACAGCGAGTGGCGTGAGAAGAACAACCCGTTCGGTGCGTGGTAGCTGATTAGTGTGATTCGTGTGTATGGCTCCCTCCCTATCGCAGTGGCTCACGTTCCATTGCGGCACTTTCTAATGATCTTGAAGCCCCTCCAAAGGCGCTTGATGAGGAAGAAATCGGCTTTCTACGGGACTTGGAAGAGCGCCAGGCAGAGTCCCAACAGCGCCGCAGAGAGCAGCACGACGAAGACCGCGCCGGCTTTTGTACGTCGGTTATCTTGAGTGGGATAGGTATACAGTAGTGGACGCTGCGTGTGTGTGTCGTAAAGGAACGTACCGTAACGTCACGTACTGTCTCTCAATAACGCAGTGCTCGCCAAGCAGCAAGCGGCCGTTGGGTCAGCAGGGGCCTCCGCAGCCACCTTCAGTAGTAGTAATCGGTCTACTGGGAGCTCTTCAGCTCAAGTGGCCGTCCTCACGCCCACTCTATCAGAAGAGATGAGACAGAAGAAGCTCCAGAGCACGAAGGCGCCGGTGGTCGTGCGTGCAAAGCGCAAGGCGTTACCAGCAAAGGCCACAGACACGCTCAAGACCAAGACCAAGACGCCAGTCGCCAAGAAACCGAAGCTCAAGGTCGTGGACGCAGACGCCGCTAGTAGCGAACGAGCGACAACAGCGTCGCCACCCGTAAGCGTCGGACTCGGACTCGTGGCGTATGGAAGCGACAGCGAGTAGGAGGAACCACCACCCAACAACCGCGTGTTTGTCTCGATACGGTACTCTCAGATCTGATAAGTAAGCGACCTTGGAGGCAGGGGAGAGAGTTGCCGTAAGTCAGCCCAGCTGGGGTGGCGCAATCGCAGACGGCGTCTTCCGCTGTCGAGCAGCAGCAGCAGCGGAAGCGCCGCTCGTGCGGCCGACGTTCGGGTTCCGGAACGGCGGCGACGACTCAATGAGCACCCGGGACGAGCGAGGCGGGCGGCGTTGGGGGCGGTCGGGTGTCCGCAGAACGACGGACGCTGAGCGGACGAGCGTCGAGACAGCGGTGCGAGGCAGCGGTGCGGTCGGGGGCTTTGGGCCGCTCTGCGACCGCTGCAAGCCAGTGAGCGGACGGACTCCACTGTCCGGACTGGGAACGAGCGTGTGGGGCGTGTTGTTGGTCGCGCTCGGAGCGAACCGCGACTGCGGACCAGCCATGAGCGAGCGGTCGACGAGGCGCAAGAGCGTCGCTTTCGGCGCCGCTCCAAGCGAGCGGTGGTGGGCGAGTAACGGCGGCTTATCGGCACTCGCTCTCGCGTGCTTGCTGGCACTGGTGGAGCTCACACTGCGGCGTACAAGCGCAGCACTTGCGGTGCTGGAGTTGCTGGCAGCTACGCTCTCTCCACTTGTGGAGCGCTTGGAGCTGCTGCGCTGGTGTTTGCTCTGGCTTCCTACACTCGTGCGTTTGCTGCTTGAATCCGTGGCTGTGGTGCGTTCAGTCTTCGAGCCGTCGCTACTACGTGTTGACGGGACGCTCGCACGCCGGCGCAGCTCTGTCGGCAGCTGCATCTTCTTGAACGGCACTGCGGTCTCGGTCCGTGAGCGCTTGAGCGGCCGCTGCTCGTCCCGCAGCGCCGATAGAATGCTCTGCGCTGTCAGTGGGGCTTCTGGTGGCGCTGTCGCCACTGGTGCGAGCGATAGAAGCGGCCGCGTGAGCGCCACGTGCGAAGGCTCGCGGGACTCGTCGCCCTCCAGTTCGTAGATGCTGAGGAGGAACTTGGTGAACGCCGGCAGTCTGGAAGCAAACGCCTTTGCGAGCACGTCCTGGAGGAATTCGTGGAATGGCGAGCGCTCGTCAGCGTCTGTGAGCGACGGCGGGTTCGCAGCGTCCAGTAGGAGAGCGATGCGGTCGAGGAGAGTACGCGTCTCTTTCTTGAGCGTCTTGAGGCGCTGTTTGCGCTGCTTCTTCTTTGTTGGCGGTTTGGCTTTCGCATGGCGGTTGGCACAGCAACAGAAGAGGCGGCAGAGCACTTGTAGCTGCAGGGCACGCAGCACAGCGCTGCGATCCAGGCCCTGCTCCTTCTGCAGCTGCGCACTGCTGAGCTGTGCGAGAGGGACCAGCAGCTCCTCACCGACAGTTGGGAGCGAGAGCGGCGTCTCTGGCGTCTCGGCAGCCGCCAGTGCGTCAGCAAGGAACTGCGCAACGCTGTTACACTCGAGCGCTCTGCTGCTTGCTGGTGCGGCAGCGTCAGGACCAGCGAGCGCGAGCGCGTACTGTTGCTTCCAGTGCGACGTTGCCGCCATAGTTTGGTGCTGTTTTTTTCTGGTTTGCCACGGGCAGAGTTTTTTCAGAATGCATGGCGTTATGTTCGCTAGTGATATAAGCAGGTATTGCCAGAATCGTACTTTGCCGAAGAGCGCACCCTTGACCAATCAACCGCAACGTTTCACTCGGCCACCACGAGTGCCAACCGAACAAGTCCATCGCCACCAAGGTGGAGCAGGACGCGCTGTTGTTCGCTTAGCCACCCTCGAAGTGCAAGTCCCCACCAGAGTAGACAAAGAGCAAACACCATGAGCGAGTCCAAGCGCCGCCACCGCTTCGTGCGCATGGACGAGCGCCTCGAGACGCTGCAGGCGGAGCTGCAGCTGCACGGCAAGACGAACGCGACCGCCGAGGCGCTGACGTTCCAGGAGGAGCTCGCGTTGCAGGCAGAGCTCACAATGATCGAGAGCTTCCAGACGCTCTACCGCAAGCTGCAGCCGCTCGTGACCACGACGCCGCAGCTGCTGCACCACGTGAAGAAGGTCGCACGACTGCTGCAGCAGGAGCTACGCCAAGCGCCGACTGCCGACGTGCAGCGCGAGCGCGTCGTCCCTGTGCTCAAGCTGCTCACTGCGCTCGCTCGAGAGCTCCGGAAAGAGTTCTACCCGTACTTTGCAGGCGTTCTACCGGACGTCATCGCAATCATCGACACGAAAGACGTGCGTACGGACTACTGCAGAGGTCGATTGCGTCACTCGCTTGCTCACCCTCTCTTTCTCTCTTTGTGTGTATGCACCACCCCACAGCCAGAGCTGAGCACGCAGGTGTTCAAGACCATCACGATGCTCTTTAACTACCTCCGCGTGCAGATCCTGAAAGACATGGAAGCCGTGCACAAGTGCTACTTCCCGCTCCTGGGGCACCCGAAGCCGTTCGTGCGTGAGTTTGCAGCCCAGACGCTCTCTGTGCTCCTCCGTCGCGTGGACGCGTCAAAGGACCTGAAGAAGTACCTCAGCACGTACTTTCGCGCGCTCGCACGCGGCTCTGGCAAGGACGACGACGTCCTCTACGACGGCTCAGCGAAGCTGCTGTTTGCACTTATGCGGAACGTGAACCACGGCTTCCACTCGCGCATGGGCGAGATCTTCCTGTTCTTGCTCGGCGCGTTCCGTCCGAAAAAGCCCCGTCTCAGCTCTACTTCCACACAGGATGCCAACGACGACGCTGGTGCGGCGGCAGAGCAGCGCACAGTCGTCCACGACATCGTGCGCACGACGAACGAGCTTATGACAAAGCACACGGACGCCGACAACGCTGGCGAGATGCTCGACTGCTTCGTGCTGGCGCTCACGAAGCTGGCGTCGACCACACACGCCGACAGCGACGTCGAGTGTCTCTATTTGAGTCGCGTGCTGCACATGTTTAGCTTCTTCGTGCGCTACCGTGGCGGACGGCTCGTTGGGCACGCCAAGCAAGTCGCAGCTGTGCAGCGCGTAGCAACGCAGCTGCTCGCGATGCCGGCCGTGCTGTCGACTCGCAACGAACCGCTGCGGGAAGAGCTCGTGCCGTTCTTGGAGGGCGTCTGGCGGCTCTTCCCCGACACGGCGAGTGTCCTGGCGACGCAAGTGGCGACTGTGTTCCGTGCCGTGCGTGCTGACACCGGCGCTCATGAGCACGCACCAATCAGTGACAGTGACGACGTGGCGACGTACTGGCGCGCACGGCTGCTCCAGCTCGCAGAACAGCTCTTCACGCACACGAGCGTCACACCGGCGTTCGTGACGACACACGTACTCCCCAACGCGTTCCACTTTGCGTTTGAGACGCTACTGCGCGTCGATGTCGCAGCGTTCGCGACGCTGATCACAGGCGTCGGCAGCTACGTCGCTGCCCACGAAGCAGACGTCGCTGGCGTGAGTCCGTATGTCGTGTTTGCGAACGGCCATCGGTTCCTGACGTACACGTCCGTCCAGCCGCTTGCAGAGACCGACAAGTCGCTACTCGCGGTCGCGACGCGTCTTGGGACTGAATGCTTTGAGGCGACGACTGAAGACGACACCACGCGTGCGCTTGCGGTCGCGTGGAAGTTCTGTAAAGCGCTTGCGCTGCTCCGTGTCGACGACCGCAAGATGCTCGCGTTCGTCCAGCCAGTGATCGCACAAGTGGACCAGACGATCGCGACGGCGACAGTCGGGACGACAGCAGCTGCGTTTGGCGCGTTCCGTGCGGAGCTCTGGCGGTTGCTGCAGATTGCAGAGCACCAGACCCAGCACAAGACGCAGACGCTGTCGTCGGACGCTGTTGTAACTGCGCTCACAGGCAAGCAGAGTTCGTTCGCGACGCTGTCGGCGTTCTTCGAGTTCGTCCAGATGAAGACGGAGGCTCAGCAGCACGAACTGCTGAGCAAGCACGGCCTCGAAGCCGTCGCAAAGCTGCTCCAGGACAATCTCCGGTCGCAGTCGCACGAGCTGCGGCTCGTGACGCTCGATATCCTCGCGCGCCACGACCGATTCGACTTTATCGAGGCTGGCGACGTCACTTTACTGGGCAAGTGCGACCTCCTGGACGTCTGCCTGAGCTTGGAGCGACTATGCAGCGGCGTGACAGTCGACACAGAGCGTGAAGTCATCCGTCTCATTGGCCGTGTGAAGATTCTGTGCCGCTCACCGCAGACCCCGATGGTCTACAAGCTGCTCGCAGTGAACCATCTCTTTGGGCTCTACCACGTCAAGTTCGCGACGATCTGGTCGCACATTGCCGACGCTGTCGACGTCGCTGCACGCACGCACTTTGCCGAGGTCTGGGCAATCGTGACACCGGAGCTGCTCGCTGCGTCCGTGCGCCAAGACGTGAGAAGCAGCGCGTCCACAGCAACAGTCGTTGACGCCGACAATGTTGTGATGGTGGATGACGCGTCGCCGTCACCGTCTGCGCTGGCGATCGCGTGTGAGTTCAGTTGTGTGTGTGCGCTTGAGAATGGCCGCATCGACCCAGCGAGCGTGACGGACCTCACGACGCACCACACGCTGCTGTGGAAGGGACTGGAGAAGTTCAGCGAGCTCGTCGAGTCCAAGACGAAGTTCGTTGTCCCGCTCTTCCTCGTTTTCCTGCGCGACCAATACGCTGCAATCTACACGGACGAGCTGAGCCCAGCGCTGCTTGCGAACATCGACGACGCCGTCGCGAAGCTCGACGTCGCAGGGACGCTCGAAGCGGCGCAGTGGCGACACAAGCGCGTGTTCACGCAGCTCACGACGAAGAGCGTGCGCACCAAGTTCCTGGACCAGCTGAAGCTCTTTGCGACGTTCAAGAACATGAAAGGCGCGTTCGCACACAGTCTCCTGCACGAGCTCTTCTTTGACCTGCTCATGAAATCGGACGAGGTCGTGTCGAAGCTCGCGCTCAAGTGCCTTTTCTGCTTTGGCAAGAAGCACCTGGCGCCGTACAAGGAGCAGCTCAACCGCATTGCGGACTCGTCAACGTTCCGTGAAGAGCTGACGAACTTTAACATTAGTGAGGACGCGGGCGCGGTCCTCCAAGAGCACCGTCCCCAGCTCTTGCCGGTGCTCATGCGCTTGTTGTATTCCAAGTGTGTGAGCAAGAAAGGCCGCAACACAGGCGACACCGTGGCGGCGCGTCGGACCGCGATCCTGGCGTACTTGGCAGCGCTCGAAGACGTCGAGCTCGCGTCGTTTGTCGAGCTCGTCGTGCGCGCGTTCGACGTTGAGATCGCAGCACCGACTGGCGCTACGCGGGCGACAGCAGCCGAGCGCTCGCAAGTGATAGACGTGGTGCTTGAGGGCGTCCAGCCGTCGCGTGTGCTCGGGTTCTTGAACCTTCTCGAAGATCTCGTCGGCCAGCTGGGCACGAAGCTAGCGGCCTACGTGCCTGCACTCGCCGACTTGCTCGTCTCGATTCTTAAGCTGAACGCAGACGCTACAGCCGCAATGGATGTGGATGACGAAGACGCGACTGCGAACGACGCGAACGACGTGAATGCCGATGGGGACGGAGAGCAGCACCAGCAGAAGTCTGAGTACTCGGCGTCGATGCGCAAGCAGATCCGCATGCTCGTGTACCGTCGACTAGCCGAGATGGTCGACACGTTCGACCACGTCGTAGTGCTGCGTCCGTGGGTCGAAGCGGTCTTTGTCGTCTCGAACGACGCGATCGCACACCTCCCGAACGCTGTTGTTGGCGCTGGGAAAGCGTCCGCACTGCTCGACTTCCTCGTGTCTGTCGCACGCGGCGAGCAATCGCGTTGCCACCTCACGACTCCGCTTGTGAAGAGCGTCATCTCGTGCTTGGCAGCGGGTCTCGAGTCGTCGACCAGCGACGCCGCCCCAGCACGCGGCCTCTCGCCCGAGATCCTCGACTCAGTGCTTCAGTTCATGGCGTCGCTCTTGGACGGCGACGAGGCGGCGGCGGCAGAGAGTGCGGCGCAGCCGATAGCCTTGCTAGTGATCCCCGAGATCCCGTTCATCCTCGACCAGTTCGTCTTGCGCTTCCACTCCAAGACCGCGCGGTATGCTGCCGAACGGTACGCTGGTTCGTCCAAGAAAGAGCTCGTGTTTCTGTGCCGCCTGTCGGAGCACATTGGCGCGTCCACGACGCTCTCGGGCAAGTCGGCGCGGGACCTGTTTCAGCTCCTCTTGCCGTTCCTGCAGCGTAACCACCACCCGTCGCCTGCCGACACGGAGAACATCCTCCAAGTGCTCGCCCAGCTTGTGCCGCAGCTTGAAGAACCAAAGAAGCACGTGCTCTCGCTCTCGAAGCTCCTCGCACCAGGTCCGAACTGCATCGCGGACCGCTCACCGCGCGAGAAGCTCATTAACGTCTTCAAGGCGCTCGGCAGCCACGCGACGCTCGTGGCGCTCGCACCTGTGGCCGCACTGCTCGAAGCGCTGAACGCGTTCGACGCCAAGAAGATCGAGGAAGTGGACTTTGAGCGCCGTGTTGATGCGCTCAACAGCGTCAACAATGCCGAGTTCGCGGGCTTCGTGGACGACGCGCACTTGTTGGCGCCGCTCACGAGCCAGTACCTGCAGTCGATGCACGACAGCGAGTTCTCGATCCGGAGCGGCGCACTCGCGGGGCTCACGACGCTCGTGAAGCTCGTAGCGCGCGCAGTCGAGGCGGACGCGGATGTGGCCGACAAGTCGGTCGTCGTGAACGTGCTCGAGTCGCTCGTCATGCCGTGTGTGCGCGTGAGCCTCAAGTCGCCTGTCGAAGAGACGCGACGCGGCTTTGTCCTGCTCTTAGGCAATGTCGCCGACCACCACATCGCACTAGGTCGCTACTCGTTCGTGCACGCCGACCTCGCTGTGCTGCGCAACAAGGAGGACCCGGAAGCAGACTTCTTCTTCAACATTACGCACATCCAAGCGCACCGGAAACGCCGCGCGCTCCAGCGTGTCGCGCAGTTGATGGACCACATGGCGACAAGCGAGCAGCCGACAAGCGACGACAACGACGTGACGATGGACGTGGCGGACGACGACAGCGCGACCCGTTCGTTCTCGAACGCGACTGTGAACAACGTGCTCCTGCCGCTCGTGATGCACTTTATCTACGAAGCGCAGACCAAGAGCCAAGAGTCGATCCGTGCAGAGGCCGCAGCGTGTGTCGGCAGCGCCGCAGGACTGCTCGGGTGGTCGCACTACCTCGCACTGCTGCGTCGGCTGCTCAAGTCGATCGACGGCCACGAAGAGATGGAGAACACGATCATCCAAGCGATCTGTGCAGCGATCGACCACTTCCACTACCCAGCGCCTGGTGCGATCGTCGAGTGGGACAGCACGCGTGCGCCGTCTCGACGGGGACGTGGGGCTGCTGCTGCTGCTGCTGCTGGGAGAACGGTCTCAGCGGAAGCGTCGGCAGAAAGCGGTTCAAAGATCCAGGACAGCCTCGAAGCGCAGGTGCTGCCGATGCTCAAGAAGTACCTGTTCAAGGGCGTGACGAAGAAAGGCAAGGAGAAGGCGTCGACCGGCGCGACGTTCGACGATAGCGCGGTGTCGTCGCAGGACGTGTCGGTGCGTGTGCCGCTCGCACTCGCGATCGTAAAAGTGCTGCGTCGTCTGCGCGCTGGCGCGTTCTACCTCGAGTTCCCCAAGCTGCTGCTCAGCATTGCGAAGCTGCTCAAGAGCAAAGACGAAGCGATCCGCTCAGCATCGCGAACGACACTTGTGCGCATCACCATGGAGCTTGGGATTACGTACCTGCTGCCAGTGGTCGAAGAGCTCAAGGCTACGCTACGCGACGGCTACATGGTGCACGTGCTCTCGTACACGCTGCACGCGATCCTCGAGAAGGCAGCGACGCTTGTCGAGGCTAAGAAGCCGCGCTCACTCGCTGATGCGACACCAGCGTCCCCCACTGACGGCGACGCACTGGAGCGCGAGTTCGCGTCGCCGCTCGACGCGTGCATCCCGAGCATGATGGACATTCTGCTCGACGATCTCTTCCGTGGCGTCGTGGAGAACCAGGACGGCTCGGAGCAGCGCAAGTCCAAGATGAAAGAAGCGCGGGCGTCGCGAAGTCTCGACGCGCTCGAGCTGCTCGCCCGTACAGTGACGTTCCTGCCGAACCCTAGCATCCACGCAGTCGTCGCGGCGCTCGTGCGGCGCTTCCGCGAGGCTGAGAACGCCAAGTCGGCGCTCGTCCTCCACGAAGCGCTCAAGCGTGTCGCGCTCGGGCTCGTGAAGAACCCGAGCGTCGACAAGTCGTACGTGTTCCTGTACGTGTTCAACCTGCTGAACGCGTGCCTTGAAAGCTTACGGCCGCTCACAGAGCTCGAGAAAGCCAAGTACAAGCAAGCGGCCGCTGCTGTGAAGAACGCCGGCGGTGCGCTCGTGTCGTCGTGGCACGTGAACGAGAAGAGCGCGCGTGCGACCGCCGAGCTTGCGAAGCGGGCCCCGCGCCTTGAGGGCGCCAAGGTGACGATGCAGAGCCGCATGACGGGTTACGACCGGCACGCGCTCCTGGACGCGTCCGATTCGATCGCGCACCTTGAAGAGCTGCTGAACTTCTCTGTCTTCCTCGCTTTCGCGTTCTTGCGCTCAGGCGAAGTGACGCCAGCGCTCGTGGACCCGCTCGTGCCGCACCTCATGCGGTGTGCGTCGGAAGTGAAGAACAACAAGGCGGTCGTGCACGCGCTCAAGTCGCTTGCAGTGCTGCTGCACCACAGCGACCTGCCGTCGATGGACATTGCGCTCGCCCCGCTGGTCGATCGGCTCTTCAAGATCCTGCACAAGGCCGGTGCGTCGACACGGAATGAGATGGTGCAGACGTGCTACCGCACACTCACTGGCATCCTCAAGCACCGTGGGAGCGCGTATCGGCTTACGGAGCCACAGCTGCGCGTGCTGCTGAGCTTTGTCCGTGCAGATCTGGAGGAGAAGGACCACCAAAACGCCACGTACGCGCTGCTCAAGGCGATCATTGCGTCGCGACTCGTGATCCCAGAGGTGTACGACGTGATGCTGCGTGTCGGCGAGCTGCTCGTACAGAGCGACGCTCAGAGCGCACGGGGCAACTGTGCTGCGATCTACCTGTCGTTCTTGCTCGAGTACCCGCTCGGCCCGAAGCGCATTACGCACCACTTGACGTTCCTGCTCAATAACTTGAGCTACACGTACGAGAGCGGCCGCGTCGCTGTGCTCGAAGCGCTTGGTGCGCTGCTCAAGAAGCTCCCGCTCGACCTCCTGAACGAACGCGCGCAGTTCTTCTTCCTCCCGCTCGTGCTCCGCGTTGCGAACGACGAAGCTGCTGCGTGTCGCGCGCTCGCAGCTGACGTGATCCGAACGCTTCTCCGGCGCATGGGCAACCGGGAGCTGAACGAGAGCGTGCTGCTGCTCGGGAAGTGGTGGGCGACGCACGCAGACGCTAAGCTCGTGAGCACTGCTGCGCAGGTCACGACGCTCGTGCTCGAGACCCGCCCCGAGTTCCTCGACAAGAGCGCGGACGAGCTGTTTGCGAGCGCTGCTGCAGCGCTGTCGACACGGCTTCGGAGCATGGACACGCTGGACGACAGCAGCGAGCTCGAGTGGCCGGTCGTGCTCCACGTCGTCGGGAGCTTGACCAAGTTCGGCGAGCACCTAAGCGGCAAGTTCGAGTCGTGGCTCGGCAGCAACGCCGGTCTAACGCTGTTGAACGAGGTCGTGCTGCCGCTGCTCGAGTACCCCCACGCGCTCGTGCGGTTCATGACGCTGCGGTTCGTCGCGTCGTACTTGCGGCGTCGCAATTCAGCGACGCTCCAGTTTGCACAGCCACTCAAGAAGTTGAGCAGTAGTGTGACAGGGGACGAGTTCCTTACGCAGCCAGGCAAGCTCTTTGCGCTCGCGTCGGGTGTCGCGAAGCTCTTTGAGAAGCCCGAGTTCACTACGGAAGCGGCCGCTGAAGCGCTCTTTTCGCTGTCGTTCCTTGTCGGCGCACTTGAGACTTTCGCGACGGTTCCGCAGTACGTGTCGGCCCCAGCGGTGCCTGCAACGGAGGACGTCGTCACTGCCGCTGTGGATGACGACGGCGAGGATGTAGACGATGACGAAGCTGTAAAGAGCGGACCCGAGAGCGACATCGCCGACGACGTCACGACAACAGAGACAACGACAACGACGATCACGGCCGAGCAGGAGGCACGGGACGCGCAAGCGAAGGCGACGACGCCGATTGGCTGGCTGCTTACGCGCCTGTCGTTCTTGTCGCGCACAGTGAAGAGCTCGGACGCGGTAAGAAGCGCCGTGTTCAAGCTCTTCGCTGCGCTCGTGAGCCAGCGGGACGCGGACTTTGCAGAGCGGTATCTGTTGCAGATGCTCAACCCGCTCTTCAGGGCCGCGAGCTCGCTCAAGGAGCAGCAACAACCGGCTGAGAGTTCGCTGCTCGCTCAAGAGGTGCTCGAGCTGCTCGAGAGCAAGATCGGCGCTGCGCAATTTATGGACGCGTACACGTTCGTGCAGAGGAAGCTCGCTGTGTTCCGTGCGACACGCCGCGAGAAGCGCAAGCGCGACCTCGTGAATGACCCGCAGCTCGCTGCGAAGCGTAAGATCCAGAAGAACGAGACGAAACGGCGCGCCAAGCAGCTCAAGAAGCGCAAGTACACCGTCATGAAGGGGACTGCGTCAGCTGCGACGCGGCCACGCAAAGCCATGCGGCCTGGTGCCGAGTAGGAAGGACTGGAGCGTAGAAGAGTGAGGACGAGGCCACGACGAGAGTGTAGTCATCGTCCATCGATAGAGTGCATGGTTCATGTCAAGTGTCTTACGCTTTCTTCGTGTATCGGAGCCTTGTCAGCGCTCTTGATGTTCCGTCGGCTGCGTGTCGCTTCGCAGACTGACGCTCTGGACGGCTTCAAGGATGCGCACGCGGTGCAGACGCAGAGAGACACCGAGCTCGTTCAGGTCGCGGTCCGTCGCCTGTAACAGCAGTGCGCCGTCGATGCCCTGCGCCTTGAACTGCGCACCGTACGCAGTGCCGAGGTCGAGCGAGTCGACGAACGCGGCAACGTCGTCTGGAGTCATGTCGGCGAGCGAGCGTGGGAGATCACCAGTGTCGTTGGTTCGCTGGTGTCGGGGACTCGGACTCTTGCTGCAGCTCTTGCTTGGACTTGCTCGAGTTCTCCTCGACAGCTGGAGCTCCCGGAGCTTTTGTCGCGATGACGACGTCGTTCCCGACGCTGACGCTCGCATCTTGGCCAGCAACACGAACTTCTCGACGATCTCCTGCCGCCGCAGCTCGTCTTCTTGCATCACGCTCTTGATGGCGCGCAAGTACGGGTGCGAGCGTTCGCCTGGAAGGTCTGGCGCTCCAGTAAGCCCCAGAGGACCAGGTGAACCCGTTGACGCGCCAGTACGCTCGAAGCTGCGACCAAGAGTTCCAGTGGAGCTGCTAAGCGCAAGCGACATGCTCGCACCACCACCATCACGCTCACACGCGAGCCGATACGCGGCTTCTTTCCGGCGCAGTTCGTTCCGGCGTTGGTACAGGTCGCCCGACTTGAACTTGAGTGCGTTGACGAGTCCCCCAATCTGGTTCTGCAGCTTGCGGTGCCGCTCAGGCCGCGTGAGCGCTGTCGCCAGCTGCTCCTGCAAGATCGCGACTTCTTCTCGGATCGCGCCGAGCTCGTGCTTCGCGTGAACAATGAGCTCTCGGGAGAGCTCTACGTCGCGTCGCATCTCTTCCTTCCGGTCACGCGGAGCGTCTTGCAGCTCATTACTGGTGTCACTCGCAGGTCGCGACTGGAACCTCGACGCTTCACTGCTGCGGACTCGAGTCTACGAAGCAAGTCAGGTGGAAAAAGTCACGTGATATGCCTCCTGTATGGCTTACAAGTGGCGTCACGCACCGGTGAGACATGAACCACTTGGTTGCTCCAGCGCACCCGCGATCGCGTCAATGCGAGCGACTGCTTGGACGCTGCAAGCACCGACGGGTCCACCGTTGAGGTCGTAGTACCGTCCATGCCGTCTCGGGTCGAGAACGGGTCGCCGCTGTCATCGTCTTCGTCTTCATCCACCCCCCGTGTTCCGTGCACCAGCTGCTGCTTCTTGCGCTCCGTCTCCAGCTCGCGCACCAAGACCTTGCAGGCGTGGAACACGCGTCGCATGTCGAGGCTGCCGACCCAGAGACCAAGCCGCATGGCTGCGTCCTGACTCCTCTCGCGAAGGGCTGGGTGGTCCAAGTGCAGCAGCGAGAGGAACGGGTTGCGCTCGAGCCGCAGGTGCTGCAGCGCGTCCACTTGCTCGACAGCGGGCGATACGGTGGTAAGGAAGTCGAGGTCCGATGTCATCTTGAGAAGGTAGTTGAGCTGCCGCCACTGGAACACGTGCGCTCCAGTGTTCGCGCGCCACTGCTCGATCGCTTCGATGATCTGGACGCTCACGGAGCGCAACTGCTCCAGGAGACTCTGCACCACCATAGGCGACGCCGTGGCGACACTTCTCTGCCGGTACGTGTACGGATACGCCTGGTCGATCTCCGACATCGCAGCCGTCGTGGGCGTCTTCCTCGACACGGACGCGCTGCGCAGGAGCTGCTCGAGCGCCTCGAGACACCCTTCACGCTCGACGATCTTGCGCACAATATCGAGGTTGCCGAGCGACGCGGCTTGCTTCTCGAACGTAAAGAAAGCGGACGAGCGCAGTCCATCGCTGGAGCTTCCTTCAAGCATCGCCCACAGTGTGCAGACAAGATCAAGCGCGAGAGCAAGAGCGGAAGTGCGAGTGCTCGGAGTGGGCTACAAATACGCCATGACTGAAGTGAGCTAGTCGCAAGGGTCAGGACGAGCAGTTTGCTCTGTATCCGGAGCTGATCTTCCGCGACGTTTGATGTGCGAAGTCGACGTGCACGAGTAGCTTGGAGGCAGCAAGGAGGTGACGCTAGCGTGCAGCCAACGACGTCTCCACTAGGTACATTCAACGACCATCGCTGTCGTTCTCATGCGACAAAGCTCACGGTTTCCTCTCTTGAAGATGCTCACGTAACAGCATGGCAGCTGCCTCATGTCCATGCGCAAGCGCCTTGTCCAGCGCCTCCGCCACCGTTCTGTCGCCACTGGACTCAAGAGGCCGATTCGCAAGTAGGAACTTCAGCACCTCCACATACCCGCCTGCTGCCGCACCATTCAGCGCATGAGCGAGCGAACAGCCCTCGCTTCGGTGCTCGTACAGGAACCGCACAACGTCGAGGTGGCCGTTCGACGCTGCAGCGTCCATCGCTTTCGTTGTGCAGCCTTCCGTGCGGTTGGTGTGGAGAAAGCGCACGACTTCGAGGTGGCCGTGCTCAGCGGCGCTGTCGATCGCGTCTGTCGTGCAGCCAGCCCTCGCGTGCTCGTGTAGGAACCGCACGATAGCCAAGTGACCACGCATCGCAGCGCCATTCATCGCCACTGTCGAGCAGCCCTCGCTTCGGTGCTCGTGCAAGTACCCGACAACGTCGAGGTGTCCGTTCACCGCCGCTGCGTCCATCGCATGCAGCGACCCCCACGGCACAAGGCCGTGCTTGTGCAAGTACCGGACAACATCGAGACTACCACGCTTCGCTGCCGAGCCCAATGCCGCGTGCGTGCAGCCAGCCGCTCGTTGTTTGTGCAAATAGCGTACCATGTGCAGGTCCCCGAGCGCTGCCGCCTTGTTCATCGCCCGCGTGGTACAGGCAACACCTCGAGCATCTCGAGCGATGCAGCGTGGTCCATGAGGAACTTGGTGCGGTAGCTGTTGTACCCGATGAAGGCGTAGCCGCGGTCGTACGCCCACTGCACTGTCGCAGTGTCGTTGCGCAGCACGGCGTGCTTGAGGTCGACGTAGCGGATGCGCGTGCTCTCGGATGGGAAGCGTCTCGCGAGCAGCTTCAGCATGGCGACGTCGCCGCGATACAGTGGGGCAAGCATAAGATTTTCCTCTTTGTTGACCGCCCACCACTCAGGTTCTGTCGCCGCGGTGCCTGCGATCCAGCAGAGCGCGTCAACGCGGCCGTAGTACGCAGTACAGGCAGCAGCTCGGCTCGTGTCTAGGAGCGCAAGCCCCGGGTCGTTGGTAGCAAGGCTTTTGCGCGTCTTGTACGACATCTTTACCATCAGCAGGTCGTTCTCTGCAAGCGCTACATGCAACACGGCGCCGTGTCGCTGCGGGAACTGGTCTGGGAAGTCCTCCATCGAGGGCTCGTGTAGCGTGTAGCGCGTCACGACGTCGTGGTAGAAGCGGACGAGTGGGAACGGCCAGCCGCCGACGTTCGCGGAGATGCGGCACCAGAGCGTGGCATCTGTGAGCACTGCGAGCCCAGGGCTCGATGATAGCGACGAACCGGACATGGTGCGAGCGACGGCTGGTTTGATAGACAGGCAGAGCACAAGAGAGGCAGAGTCAAAAGTGAACCCATGTTTGTGCTATGAACATGGGTTCACTTCGCTGAGGCTGACAGTACCAGGTACAGTATGTACCAGTATGATCTGTTCACTTCAGTGACTTGAGCCTTTACTGTAGTGACGACGATGGCGACGCGTTTGATTAGCAAGTCGGGGGGCATTCTCCTCACCAGTAGCGTCGCCTAAGACTGGGCTACAACGGAATGACCAGGTCGGCGACGTGAAAGCTCCTACTGGTTCTTGTTGCGGCTGTCGTCGTCGTCGTCGGTGCCGCTGTCGTCAAGGTTGTCGAGCGTGTACACGCCCGCGGACTCGTCGTCGCCGCCACCAGCACGCTGTTTCGCCGCCACCGCCGCGTTCTTCTTCTGGATGTTGGCAAAGATCGAGAGCGCGGACGCGACCATGCTCGACGGGTCGTTCGCGGTCGACGGCAGGAGCACGGTCGTCGACTCTTTCGCAATGTTCCCAAACGCGTCCACGTACTTCTCGGCAATCTGGAGCGCCACTGCGTCGTGGCCGCCCTGGCGCGTAATCGCGTCCGAGAGCCGCTTGATCGCGTCTGCCGACGCACTCGCGCGTGCAAGAATCGCTGCTGCGTCACCCTCCGCCTCCAGCACAGCCGCTCGCTTCTTGCCCTCTGCCACGTTAATATACGCCTGTAGGTAGGTGATGGTAGTCGTTCACGAAACAACGGCCCATTATCGTTCGCAGTCAGAGCCCAGCGAGAGAAACAAACACACCAGAGACGATAGACCACAAGAGCGCACCTGTCGCTCGCCTTCCGAGTCGAGAATCTCAGCGCGCTTCTTCCGCTCAGCTTCCGCTTGCATGTCCATGGCGGCTTTGACGCTCTTGGGCGGCGCAATGTCGCGGATCTCGTACCGGAGGCACTTGATGCCCCAGGCCTCGGACGCCTGGTTGATCGACTCGACAATGTTCTTGTTGAGCGACTCCCGCTCTTCAAACGTCTTGTCGAGCGTGATCTTCCCGAGCTCCGAGCGCATCGTCGTCTGTGCGAGTTGCGTCACAGCGTAAATCGGGTCTTCGACCTGCGCGTCACCGATTCAAACACACACACACGAGAGGCGAGGGAGAGTCAGACGCACAGGCCGAGCTGTGGACGAGACGAACGCTCGCTCGCTAACACGCACTCCATAGCTGGCGTTGTACGGGTCAATGATCTTGACGTAAAGGACGCCGTCAATGTTGATGGTCACGTTGTCTTTCGTGATCGCCGACTGGCCGGGGATCTTGATGGCTTCCTCTTTGAGCGAGTGCACGTACGCGATGCGGTCGACGAGCGGGATGAGGAAGTGGAGGCCCGGCGTGAGCACGTCGTGGTACTTGCCAAAGCGCTCGACGACCCACGCCTTCTGCTGCGGGACGATGAGCACGCCCTAGAGGATCGGACGGCGCAGACGCAGATATACAAAACAAACCGCACACGACGACCGTCAGCCATCACTGCACGCACGCAACACCATAGCCACAAACAATCGCAAGGGTAGTCCCAACGGGTGGACGCACGATATTCACGGGTGTCTCTTGCAGACGCGAGCTGCCGTCGTCGAAAGGCGAGGCAAAGAGCGATGGGCGCGAGGCGCTGATGGAGCGCGCCAGCGGCACCCGTGACGCGGCGCCGCGTGCCAGTTGCAGCAACGGGGAGCGCGAGCGCGCGAGCATGGCGAACGGGAGGGCGATAATGGAGCTTTGGCTCGTGTAAAAAAACTACCTGTGATAATAGCCAGTAGAATATCCACTGAATTCGGATATTAGTATTTCTGAAAAAATATATTTACCATATATTGTAAAAAACAAAGTTTAATTTATTTCTTTTTTTAAAAGGGTAACAGTACCGTGGTATGCAGTACTTAGAGCACTCCAACAGAGAACTGAAAAACACACCTGCAACAGCCAAAATGAAACGCAAATTATTGCACCCGCAAGATAATTTCCAAACGTTTCCCATCGGGAAACGCCAAAACGGCAACGGCACCACGCACCAGCAAGAGAACAGCATTCGCGGCCAACCCAATATGAATCTTCAGCGTCTGCGCACGATACATGAGGAAGAGCACAAGGACGAATGCGATGCGGTGGCGCTAGTAGACATCATGACATCGGGGGTCAAGTATGCAAGCGTCTTGTGGACGCCGAAAGTCAAGAAGCGCGGCGGCTCACGCAGAGGACGACGACCGAACCTGAAGCGAGACCATGCTGGCGGCCACCAACAACTCTACGC
>JAASGD010000165.1:0-34149 GCA_023334115.1 Globisporangium megalacanthum
GCCGCTCGATAGACTCGGTTACCTCGTGATCTCGCGTGTGGGGGCCTGCTGCACCGGCTCGACTCCAACCTGCAACGGCGCCATATGTACCAGCAAAGTGTGCGTCGCTGGTGACCACGCTGACAAAGCGACCGTGGCGATCCTCGAGAAGTTCAACAGCACAGTCTGTGTACCGAAACCTACAACTCCTGGGGTCCTTACGAGCTCTCCGTACAGCAGCGGCACGTGGGCACCGGCCATGATCGCCAACATTGTCATGTGCGGAGGCGTCCTGTACCGTCAGTGCAGCCAGAGTGGATCGAGCACGAACAGCACCAGCCAGGGAACCTCAATTTGCTACAACTACAAGATGCAAGTGATCGCGTGCTCAGCGAACGAACTTAGCATCGCGATTCGGAAGGTGCAGATCCAACGCTCCGCGGGCGTGCCGTGCAACCCGGTCGAAGAGAAATGGCTCGGATGTCCCGACAAAGTCTAGCTTTGACTCCGTGATTGAGTACAGTCGTGGAAGTAGGCTTCCCGCTCGTGTCCATCAAGATCGGGTCCGTGGTTGCAATGCTGGTCAGCGAGAAGGAGTGAGTTGCACGAGCCAAAAGAGAGTTGCTCAGTTGTGCAGACAAGCAGAGACAACACCACTCGTCTGTGGCTGGCGTTCCAAATTAGGCGTGTTGCTCACCATTCCCAGCCTTGAACAACTCCGCACACGGAGCACGCCGAGACAAGAACGCGTCGCTGACAATGACGGGGACTAAGCAAACTGTTGTGACTGTGCGTGTGAGCGCGTACCCAGGCGCGATGCTCGGTAGCGCCACATGGCGTCGGATAATTGGCGCAACCAGCACAGTCGCCCCCCACACAGCACTGCGTGCAGACGATCCGAACATGAATGTGCAGCGAATCGCTCGTGACAGCGACAGCGACTCACGGGTGCATCACCTGACGTGTCTCAAGAACTTTGGGCTCTTCGGCGTCCTGATGCTGTTGGTCACGTGTGGCTCGATCGTCTGGAGTGCGCTGCTCCTTGTGCTCAACGTCGCCCCAAAGACGACAGCGGGCTACCTCATGGACACTGACGACAGCTTCTGGCTCATCGTCGCTCCCCGTTCATCGCTTCTCACAGCGTCTGCAATCACACTTGGCGCCGTCCTGCTCGGCTACACGTACGCACTACTGAAGATGACGTGGTGGCAAAACGAAGCTCTGCCCGACTCGAACAGCCAGGCGCTGACGGCGCGGATCACATGCGCGCTCGTCAAGGAAGGCGACGCGCAGCAGCGGCTTCTCGAGTTCTGGAGCGGCCTCACCGGCCACCACGGGCAGCGGCGAAAGTTCTGGGTAGGGTTGGCGTTGCTTGCGTTACGGCTGGGCTGGGCCTCTATCCGCAGACTCTCGCTTGTACCAGACTGCTGACATGGTGGCTGTTTGCCTTGCCAGAACCTCTGCCTCAAGACCTTCGACATACTGCTGCAGATCATCTCGCTCGAGAAGATCCTCGAGAAGGGGTTCCCACTCGATCTTTGCTACAGTTACGCCGGAATGATTGCAGCGAACGCGCTCTCGTGTGTCGTCGTCGTCCTCACACCCGCCCACCGCTTGACAATCTACGAGACCATTCGCAGAGAGCTATGTCAAGGCCATGGTGCTGCCGTTCATCGTCGCTGGAGCGTTCGCAGTCGTGTACACGCATCGCTGCGTCGCTCTGTCGGCTGCAGTCTGCGACGGCTATCCGACGTGCGTCGCTCGCGCTCATCGTGCAGACAACAACGGAATGTACCCGTGCTTGATACTCGTCGACACCGACATAGCGCCAACGTCGCACGAAGTTTGGACGAGCCCGCCGGACGCGACAGAGAGTGTGAAGCAGCTGGCTGCGTCAGGGGACCTCAGAGCGCTTCAAGTGACCGATCGTCGGCTCGAAGAGTTGCCTGACGAGCTGCAGATGTGTATCGAACTGCGACGCATGTGCGGCCGCGTACACGACCGTGTGTCCCGTAGTGATGGTCGCTACTGACAGCGGCTTGTGTAGGGTATGGAGAGATAGGTCGCTCATGTACACAGACACGACGACACTTCCAGGATGGACAAAGTCGCTCACCAAGCTCGAGTTTCTGTACGCACGAGCTCGCTTCGTCGACACGGTTCGTGCTTCACGAGACTACCGCGTGCGTGTGTGGGATCGACACAGGAGCATCGAAGGGCGTCCAAAACGTCCAGCACTCGAAGCCCTTTCACTCGATGTGTTTGAGGACATGGCCAAGCTTACATACCTCCACTTGGCGCGACACCCGAAGTTAGCGAGCCTCCCACTCTTCGACGGACCCACGAACCTCGCGAGTGTCTCGCTCGTCGACCTCCCAATGGTGATAGAGATCCCGCCGCTCCGGTCGCTTGAAAGGTTAGAGCGACTGGAGCTGCGTCGGCTCCCAGCACTGGCCCAGCTCCCGGACCTCTCGGCTCAGAAAAAGCTCGTCCGCTTTGCCGTGACAGACGCCCAAGTGTGCTGCAACGGAATCGTCGGTGTGTGCGACCTATCGAGCGCCGCCTGTCGAGGCAGCCAAGCCACCTGCGTCGACAGCAATGCGGTCTCCATTCTCAACTTGTCGCTCCTGGCGCTGCTCAAGAAGTTCAACGCGGCACTGTGTGTCTAACAGTGGAATTCCCTCCGCAGAGCTATTCAGGCAGCATGTCCCAGGACGACGGAGCAGACATGTGCGGAGGCGTTCGGTATCGATTGTGTTGTCCGAACTCGACGAAGTGGGTACAGTAGCGCCAGTGAGTCGTCGTGGGTATGCTTCAACAGCCAATTGCAAATCATCTTGTGCGTGTGCACACCAGCCTTGATCGCGATCCCGAAGCTGCAGATCCAGAACCAGGACGACCATGGCGGTGCTGAGTGTGATGCTACCGAGGAGATGTGGCTTGGGTGTGTCTTGAGTTGGGACTTGTTTTCATACCAAACAGTCGGTTACACTCCACTCTCTCGCTTCTGTGTCGATATGCGCGTCGCTGAGAGCGGGCATCGTGCCGACACCGACGGCGGCAGCCCGACTGCGAGTAGGAGGAGTAGAGGCTTCCGAGATCACCTCGAGACATCGCCCACTGCTTCTCTGTCGTTCTTCATTGTCCAGGAGCCAGCGATCTCGCCGGCTGGTGGGTTCGCAAACCAGCTCCGCCAGTCGCTGTCGCCGTCATCGACCCCTACACTGAAGCCCAAGAGCAGGAAGAAAGTGAACGCGTCGCCGCTGTCGCCAGCCTCCCACGACGACACCTCGCGTGTTCATACGAAGCAGCGAGCTGTAGCATCCGGCATCGACAGCTCCACTATGTCGCTGAAGACACACGAAGAAAATGGGTTTGAGGACGACGAGCCGTCTTCAGCAAAGCGAGACGCACGTACTTGGGAGAAGCGGCCAGCCCCTCTCTCTATCCTGAACCGCGTCGGCTCGGCGCCGGATCTCCCGCTCCACAGCTCCGTGAGCTCAACGGTCTACAGCTCCTCGAAGAAGCGCAGTCTACTGCGAACTGTCGGTTCAAGCGGTGCTGGTCCGCACGCGGTCGCTCTCCAGCGCAGCAGACTCATCCCGCTCCCAATCAACATCCGCACCGGAACACTGACGCGAGAAGTGCGAGGCAGCAACAACAACAACGCGGCTGCCGCAGACTCGCTAGAAAGCCGACTGACGGTCGTCGTCCCGAGTGCTGATGGATCGCAAGCGCAGCAGATTGAGGACGAGGCTGTGAACGCCGACTACGCGATCGCAGCTCTCCGAAAGCGGCTCACGCAGATGGAGAAAGACGCGACGCGTGGTCTTAAGCAGCGACAAATTCTCGAGCGGCAGGCCGCGCAGCTCGTGCGCGAGAACAAGCGGCTGTGCGCCGACAAGCACGAGCTCGAGAGCACACTGGCACAAGTGGAGAAGGACGCGCTCGTGCACAAGCACGCGTTCGAGAAGCTCTCGGATAGGTACGCTGGAGCGTACAGCAACCTGCAGAAGCTCACGGAGCAACACCAGTCGACAAGCGCCGAGAACCCACACACGGGAGCGGTGCAAGCCGTGCTCCAGGCGCTGACGCGGGAGAACCAGGAGTTCCGCCGCAAACTGCGAGTACGCTCGCGGTCCTGGCGTCGATCGCGGTCGCTCCTGTTGCTTCTGACCCCCCCCGTGTGTCTGTGACGCTGCGTAGGTGCTCGAGGCCCAGCATGGGGAAGACAAAGTGCTTGTAGCGCGACAAGAGAAGAAGATCAAGCGACTACGAGCCGAGATGGAGGCGTTACAGCACATGAACGACGCCAACAGCAGAGACGACGTGGCGGTGTCGGACGGGCCGAGCGAGTACTCGCACAGGACCTCCATTGACACCAAGCTGCCTTACTCCGCTGCCCTAGTGAACGAGAAGCTGGCTTTCCCGAGCGGAGCAGCTTCTCCTGTCCCAGGGTCGAACACAAAGAGCTCTCCAGGTAAAGCGACCACAACGCCGACCGCGACCTCAGCGCCAGCCAGCACTTCGAACAGCTCTGGAAGCTCGAGTCACCTCATCCGAGCGGAGGACTATCAGTACATTGACCCGAACATCCTCAAAGTGCTCGAGAAGGTCGACTCACAGTTCAGCATCACGAACGCCATCACGCTCTCCGCTGTGCTCAAGAAGTGGCTCCACAGCTGTCTCTGCGTCGTAAGCTCGACGCACCTTCCGTCCGTGCTCAAGCTGTGCGTGTAGTGCGAGTACATAGCTTCCGATATGATGATGTGTTGGCGCCTGTGGCTGAGACAACTGACGCTGTCTGTGGGCGTGCGTGCGTACTCGACAGCCTCCTCACGCGCGTGTGCGAGCTGCTCCACTGCGAGCACGCAGCACTCTTTGAAGTCGACCATACGGGACGAAAGCTGGTCGCCAAGTACGCCGACAGTGGCGACGTGCACTGGGAGCTCCCGCTCGACAAAGGCATCATCGGGTTCGCAGCTCGTCAGAACGCGCTCTGCAACATCCACCGAGCGTACGACGACCCGCGGTTCTATA
The DNA here is from genome assembly GCA_023334115.1 of Globisporangium megalacanthum. Lineage (NCBI taxonomy): Eukaryota > Oomycota > Peronosporomycetes > Pythiales > Pythiaceae > Globisporangium > Globisporangium megalacanthum. Next base: position 5,020 of record JAASGD010000165.1, read on the forward strand.
GCTCTACTGACACGGTCACAGGAACGCAATCGCGGGAGGTGCTGTGCATCCCGATCGTGCACGAGCTCCAGCCGGGCTACCCACGGTGCGTCTTCGCTGTCCTCCAGGCGTGGAACACAACGCACCAGAAGCCGTTCACACCGAACGACCAGATCCTCGGAGGACTGCTCACGATCCAAGCGGGAACCGTCTTCCTGCAGACGCATGTGCGTTGGCGCGGACCTGTCGTGCCGTCTCGAACACTACGTAGACGTCGCTCGTAGTAGCTCCTCACTTGTATGCACCCACCCACACTATCCGCTTGTGATGCAACAGGTTGCGCGAACGCTCCAAAAGATCAATGCGAAGCTCGTTCGGATCATGCACATGGAGCAAGAGATCGTACCCGAGCACGTCGTGGCCGCAAGAGGCGCTTTCCAGGACGACCTCTCTTCAGCCGGAGGCAGCCACGCTGCACCGCTTCCAGCCGCCGTCGCCTTCGTGTCGTTGCTGCAGCTTGTTGCGAACGCCCAGAAGCAGTTCTCCGAGTGCCTTGGCATCAAGAAACTCCGAATCTTTGTGCTCGAAGCCGACGTAATGCGGGTCTGGCATGTCGGCTTGGAGGTCGACACGGACAATGGGCGGGTGGTGCTAGTGCGCAAGTACTCGAACGTGCTCTCGTCGCTCTGTGGGACGGTGCTCAAGACGGCATCGAACGCCACCGCGATCCTCGACGACCCGATATCGGAGGCCATGTTCAACGACATCGTCGATCTCAGCGGCGGTGCTGGAGGCTTGTACTTGACGCCAATCTCATCACCGTTCGGGTCTTTGCCCCTTGGGATGATTCAGGTGGCTCGCTCGTGTGCCAACGCTGTCCGTTCGCCTGTCGGTGGTGAAGATCCCGGCTTCGCGGCTGCTGCGGCGAAGGAGAAGCAGGCGACACAAGCGACCAACGATTCACTCACGATAGAGTTGATTGAGGCGTTCGCGAGGGTCTTCGCAGGCATCCTCCACCACGCCAAGGCGCAGGAACTGTACGATGCGTGTCCGAAAGAAGTTCGCGACGCCCGACTCGCATTCCTCTCAGATCGGCTCGAGTACCTCGAGAACGAGAACCGAGAAGAGCAGGAGCAGAACGAGGCCAAGGAGGAGCAGATCGCACGCACCCTCGCGGCTGCTGCAATGATGGAACAGCGCCTCTTAGAGTCAGCCCAGCGCGAACGATCACGAGAAGGCCAAACCCCAGTGGCGCCTGTGGTTGTGGAGAAGGACCCGATCCGGCGAGTGTCGTACACTGAGGAGGCTCTCTACCCTCACGCGAGCGTACAAGTGCGCGATTCTCGGCGTGTCTCCTCAGCAGGGTCGACTCGGAAGAGCGTCAGTGTGGCGTTCCACTTGGCAGCAGCTAGTGTCGCGTACGACAACGGCACTGACCGAGCTGACGCTCAAGAAAAGTCCACAGAGAACGAAGTCGAACACGTGCTGCTGGGTGAGGCTGAGGACGATGAGGACGACGACAGTGCAGAGACTGAAGACAGTGAGTCTCGTGAACCTGATCCTGGTGATGGAACTCAGCTCGATGAGCTCATGAATGCTACCGACAGCCTGACTTTCGACGTTGAAGTGGAACGAGCGCTGCTGGATGACGACGCGGGAAGTGTGACTGGAGAGAGTGACGCCGTCACTTCCGAGTCGGACCCGAACGGCTACGCCTCCGTCGACTGGAGATACGAGCAGTATCGAGACAGCGACTACACTGAGTCCAGCCAAGACGACGACGGAGCGTTCAACGGGCTCTATGAGCACGGCGACGGACAGCAGGAAGAGGAAGTGCACGAGGGATACGGCGACCCGGATGAGCCGCAGGACGGGGCTGACGACGACGCATTTACCGGTGGGTCTTGGCGCCAAGACGACGACGCGCCTGTCGGGCTCATCTCGACCGACTCAATGTATGGGATCGACCTTAGCTACAGCGACAACTCCCCATCCGAGTTCGCAACGGATGGTCTAAACGACTCGTTCTCTCCACACGACGGTCAGGACTTACAGTAGCTTGAGTGAGATGGCAGCTCTCTATAGCAGCAGGCAAACAACAGCAGCAGGTAAACAACAGCAGCAGGTAAACAACAGCAGCATGCAGAGTTGAACAGGAGCGTCACTGTTAAGGCAGCCGTTAGCCCACCACCGCACGCATGTCGCGTCAATCACTCGCGGTCGTCGTCGCCTTGGAACGCCGTGTTGCGCGATGCGCAGAGCTTGCCAAAGTGGCGCACGACCCGGCGGAACGCGCGTTCGCTCGACGACGAGAAGAGGTCGTGCTGGAACTCGGCGGCTTCGTCGGCCGTCAGGAAGGCCGCCGGCGGTGGGTTGCCTCTCGTCACTGCGTCGACGAACCAAGCGCCGATCCACTCTTGCAGCCGCTGGCCGTCGAGCTTGGCGAACTGGACCAGCACACCAGCGATCGAGCCGTAGTCCGCGTCGAGCCGCGAGACTGGCGCGGTTCCAAGCGCGACACCCGACAGGAGGTGGCTCACGAGCTGCTGCCCACCACACGCGTCGCCTACAAATAAACTCTGCTCGAGCACGCTCTCGAACGCGGCGAGCTTCAATGTCGGGGTGCTGCACGCCTGCAGCCCTTGGACGAGCATCTCTTCTAAGAAGCACAGCGCTGCCTTGTTCGCGTCGTTGTGCGAGACCTCGAGCGACACGACTGCACACTGGAAGAGGCTCGTGAGCAACGCTGTCGCGCCGTCGCCGCTCCAGGACGCCAGCAGCACCTGGGGGACGCACGTGAGACTGCGCTGCATGAGGAAGAAGAACTCTTCGACCACATCCGGATGCGCCTGCACGGTCGCCCGCGCCTTGAAGATCGGGATCGTCGTCTCGGTCATCACCCGCAGCAGCTTGGCAAAGAGATTCACCACGTCGTCGCTCTCGTCCCGTCCATAGTACTTAAGCACCATGTTCCCAGTGTAGAGGTACGACGACTTGGGGTCGCGCTGGTAGAACGCGAGGAGGTTGTCGACCAGCTGTGGGAGGAAGGGCTTGAACTGGCTGCCGCACGTGCGCAGCATGCGCTTGTAGCACCGACACACGCGCTCCACGAGGTCGTCTTTGCCGCGAAAGAGCAACAGGAGCTGGTTCAAGAGTGGCCACACTTTCTCCGTGAGCGTCAGGAGCGGGTGCGGCTGCGCTTCTACTCCGCTGCCCATCTTACGCATGTCGATGTCCAGGTGGTCGTAGATGCAGATCAAGCGCGAGACCTCGATTCCTGCTGCTGCGGGACTCACACTCGTGCCAGCTGCAGCGGCTGCGAGCAGCGCACTGAGCCGCTGTCCGATGGGCGCAAGCACCTGCTCCAGCAAGCCGAGCACGGCCCCCAAGTCGCGCGTCGACGCGACGCCTGCGAGCACGCCTTCGAGGATGAACGTCTGGTCGTCGACAGCGAGAATGTCGTGCTGGTCGAGGTGCAAGTAGAACGCAGTGACGTCCGCGCCGACGAGCGACCAGCACTCCGTCGCGATCGAGCGGATTGCAGCCGACGCTGCCCGTGCGACGTCCCAGTCTGCAAACTGCGGGTCCTGGGTGCTGCTCATGACGTTCTGGTTCAAGAACGCGAGTTGAGGCGGCAAGAACGCCGGGTGTGTCTGCAGCCACGCGACGTAGCGCGAGACAATGAGGCACGCAGTGTAGCAGATCGCGGGGTGCTCGGCGAAGCGCGGCAAGTGCTGGAAGATGAGCTCAATCGACGCGTTCACAGCTGCGGGGTTCGCGCGCTCGACGTGGCGCGCGATCGAGCGGAAGCCAAACAAGTGCGCTTCGATCGCTTCCCACCGCCGTTGAGCGACAGGGAGCTGGAAGAGCTGCTCGAGGCCCTGGACGCAGTGCTGGAGGATCGGCTCGGGACCGAGGAGCGCACACACGTCGCGGAGAATGTCGCCCAGTTCGTGGCGAAAGAGCTTAAAGTCCGCTTGCTTGTCGGCTGGGAGACGTGGGAACGACTCGTGGAACTGGAGGTGCTGCATGCAGATACTGGCGAGGCGCAAGAGACTGGGCGCGAGCGTCCCGAGTGTCGCGTCCCGTTGCGAGCGCTCGGTGTGGAGCAGTTCTTCAATGAAGCGGAACCAGAACGGCACGGTGACGTCCGCGACGTCGACGTCAGGGCAGCTCATGCAGTCGAGGAGCAAGTCGACGACAGCGGCTTGGCCCATGTCGACGTCGCCGACCAGCAGCGGCAAGTACGCTTCGCCCATCTCCGTGAAGATCCGGCAGAGACCGAGGCACTTGTCCGTGTCGTCCGCCTCCACTGCGCGCTGGAACGTGTCCCGGAGCTGCATGAGCTGCGGTACGAGCCAGTGCACGAGCTCGAGGTCCCGTGGGACGTCGTGGAACGTGCGCACGAGCTCGACAACGAGGTCTACAGTCACGTCAAAGAGGTCGTCTTGGCTCAGCCACGCACCCAGTGACTGCAGCAGCGGGTTCCGCACGACGGCGCCAGCACGCACCGACGCGTAGCGCAGCCAGTTCGTGGCTGCCCGCAACACTGTCTGCTGTGTCGCGACCGCGTCTGCGTAGCCCGCAGCTTCCTCCATGAGCTGCGGGAGGAGCTGGTCGAGCACTGGGCTGGCCCACTGGTCGACGTCCAGGCGGAGGCGCTCGCGGACTGCGCGCTCTTGGACCTCTGCTGTCTCTTCCACGACCACGACGAGCAGCTCTGCGAGTGTCGCTGGCGGGACGTGGGCGTGTGCGAGCGCACTGAGGACGAAGCTGAGGACGCTGCTGGTGGTGTCAGTGGTTCCAGTCGCAGCCGTGAGGACTGCCGAGAGGCTGCTGTTGTGGCTGTGGCTATGGCTGTGGGAGGCGGTAGAAGCGGCACGGGCCTGCAGCTCGAGCGTCGGGATGCGCGGGAGGCACGCGACGAGCGCAAGCACGAGCTGCGTGTGCACGAGCTTGGGCGGGCCGAGGGCGAGCCACGCGACGACGCGCTCGCTCAGCGCCAAGTGCGACCAGGCGGGCGGGAACGCGTGTTGGCGCCGCAGCTTCGTCGCGAGCGTCTGCGCTGCGAAAAAGAGCGCGGGAGACGACGCGGACGGTGATGACGATGGCGGCGACTGGAGGAATCGCTCGAGCAGCGCTGTGCAGACGCCGAACGCCGCTGGCGACAGCTGGAAGCCGCGCAGAAACGCGTCGGCTGCGCGCTGCGTCGCTGGCTGCGACGTCGGGTGGTAGAGCGCGTCCAGTGCCGCAAGCACAGAGGCCTCGGACGCGGCGTCTGAAGCCATCATCATGGCGGACAGAGGACCTTGATAGGCTGACGTGTGGTGGTGCTGGTGGGCGTAAAATGGGAGAAAATGGGTTGGTGCGTTTGTATTAGTGATAAAATGGAGGGACTGGTTCCCTGCTTTTTGTCACGGTGACGACTTGGGTGTGACCTCACGCGGTGCTGCTGCGTGTGGCGCTGTGGCTCGCCGTGGCACACCCAGGGACCTGCAAGAACGAGTCAAAGTCGTACTTGACGAGCTTCGGGCAGCAGCTCCAGAACTTGCCGGCGTCGTGGAACACGGGCGGCCCCGTGTGGTGCACGCACGCGTCCGGCGCGTTGTCCGCCACCACGTACTCTTTCTGGCAGCCGTAGTTCACGCATCGGGCCTTGCCGTCCGTCCGCACTGGCGCCGTGCTGCATAGCAGTAGTTATTGGACAAAGTGATACAAAAAGTAAATACACATGAGTGAGTGTTCTACACAGTGTCCTACCCACACGACCCACATTTACATAAAACGTACGCAGTTTGGGTGTCTACAGCCGCCGACACGGCCGTCACAGCGTTCGGGTTCGTCTTGTTATAGTCGTCGATGGACTTGAGCGCTGGAGCTGTCACGGCCGCAGCTGCGGGCGCAGGTGCCGCACTGCCCCCCTCTGCTGCGAGCAGCGTCGGCGACTTGGCGAACTCCGTCGCAGGCGGCGTGGTCGAGTGGCGGCCGAGCTGGCACGTGGGGATCTTTTCAAAGTCGTCCCAGTCGTACACCATCTTGGACGAGCAGCAGGACCAGCCTTTCTTCAGGTCGTGGAACGTCGGCGGCTGCGCGTGGTGGCGGCAGGCGCGCTCATGGTTCTCGCTCTCTGCGAACTTCTGCGCACAGCCAAAGTTCTTGCACTGGAGGAGGTGCGACGCGGACGCACGCGACGCTGTCGCTGTAGGTAGGAGAGAGCCACACGGGTGGGTCGGTGGTTAGCGACAGGGCAGAGAGTGCCGCTACTTAGGATTAGTGAGTACGGCACACGTACGCTCTACTTTCACGGGCTTCTTTGTCGACGGACCTGGTTGGGAGTGCGTCATTCATCCACACCAGTCAGTCAGTTTGTCAGATCCCACCCAGCACACAGCCGACAGTCAGTGGCTACAGCTCGCTTCTAGCGGACGCACCGGCGCGCAGGAAGAGGTCGTCGTGTTTCTGCACCGCCACGTGCAGCAGTTCGTCGCCGTGCAGCGGTGCGTTCTTGCGCTCGAGGTGGAAGTGCGCGGCGTCGAGTTTCTCGTCCGGCTTTTTCGTATTGTAGTGCTCCACGAAGAACTGTGCGTGTGGGTGGGCGGGCCAAAGTGGTACGATATGATACGCAAACCGTTGTTGGCGACAAGAAGGCGAGCGGGGCGGCAGAAGAGCGTCCTACACACGCATGTACACACGCAATGCACCTCTTTGAGGTAGTCCACCGTGTGCCCCGCCCACTTGGACGGCAGTGTCATCTTGAGCGTGAGGTGCAGCACCGCGTCCGCGCTCTCGTCGTAGTGCATGTACACCTTCTTGGGCACAGCGCCCTCGATCTTGGCGGGGGTCGCTGCAGCTGGTGTCGCGTCGGCCATTTTGTCGTTGTCGTCGAGTGTTCGCGAAGGGTGGTGGGGTGAGTGAATTGGTATCTCACGATTGATGTCCGTCGACCAATTTGAGTATCAAGTTGATACTCATCCGGAACCTTTCTTACCGGTACCGTACTGGTTCTTGTTCTAACATATAGCTACATTTCAGTTATATCACTTTTCGAATTCAAACTCAAACTTTGGTTTTGGCGGCAGTTTTTTTGATACCAGTGGCATTTGATTTGGTACCTCTTGGTCATGCTCATCAGTCGTGTACTTTCCAAGAGGCTTCAGTCCACTTCGTCACGCCTCCGTCCGCCACAGCTCCAGCGCGCATCATGCAGCGCTCGATGGGGATCATGCGCTCGGACCTGAGTCTCATGGTGCGCCCGCACTCGAATAGTGGCTCCGTAATCAACCTCACTCACCCTCTCTCTCACACACACTCTCTCAGACCTTTCGCGGTCGTTCGAATGCGCTCGTAGAGATCGCGAAGCGCATGTGCAGCGCTGACGACGAGTGGCAGCGCAAGTGCGACGCGATGCGCGAGCTGAAAGCGCTGCTAAGCGCGTACGCGGCGGCTCAACCGACCGGAGCGAGTGGCGACGTAGACGCGGTGGACGCTGCGCTGTTTACGCCCGAGAACATCCAGACGCTCACGCAGCCGTTCCGGAGCACGGTGCACTACGCTGCTTTTAGCACAACAAATCGCGTTAGTTGAGGAGGTGGTGATGGTGCTGACGCATTGTTATCGCCACCTGTAGCTGCTCGACCTGCGCTCGACGGTCGTGAAGGAAGCGTGTGACACGTTCACAGCCCTCACCGCTTGTGTGGGACCAGCGAGGAGCAAGATCATCGTCCGTGACGTGTTCCCGACCCTGTTGGAGGCGCGAGGAGCGTCTAACAAGGTGCATTACGTGTGTGCTTGTGTGGACCTTCCAACCAATAGAGGCCAACGAACATATACGCGTCTCTAACACCCTGGCGGCTGCGCAGGTGAACACCCACGCTGTCCACCAGTGCATTGAAGCCGTGGTCCGAACAGCTCCGAGTCGCTACGTCCTTGCTCCCGTGCTCCAGACGCTTCGCACCAGCAAGTACGGCATTGATACGGACGGGCCCCCCGCCTCTGGTTCGCTCCAACACAACTGACTCACTACTACGTACGTACGTACTGTCGATCAACAGGAATCGAGACGTGCGCGAGAGCTGCGTGCGCTACCTTGAGCTTGCGCTCGCGCACTGGCCCATCGCTGTCTTTGACCAGTTCCACGCTCCTCTCCAGCACGCGATCGCGGTACGTCGTACGAGTGCGAATCGTAGTCTTCTACCGCGACCGGCACCTTCGCGAGTTTGCTGCTGATTGCGTGGGTCGTGAGCCACAGTCGTCGCTGAGCGATGCGTCGCAGCGCAGTCGAGAAATCGCCCGCGAGTGCTACTGGTGCGTAGTGCTGCGGACTCGCAGCTGGAAGGCTGTGGACAACTGGAAGCTTCCCACTCACAGCCGTCGGTCTGTCGGTCTCGTGGTGCTGGCTAGGCGATACGCGTCACTGTGGCCGGACGAGCTCGAAACGTGAGTTTCTCGCTTTCGTTTATGGGAGAGCGAAGAGAACGAACGGTGCGCTTACGTACCAACTGCAACGGGTGAACCCTACAGGATGGACGCGATGCTGTCGGGTGCCGTGAAGAAGCACCTGAACCTGAAGCGACCTCGCGTTGCAGAGGAATCCGAGACGCCGTTTGAGGTGCGGATATCATGACGTGCCGCTGGTGATTGAGAGAAGAATCGTTCGGTTTGGTTGTCGAAATCAGCCTTGTTATCGATGATGATGACTCAACAGCCGTCCAAGCGTCGGCACCTCGCAACGATCACGAACACTATGAGCACACCGGCCTCTGCTGCCAAGAGCCTGGAGTTTGGTGACTCGAGTGAGCTCAAGACCCCAGTGAGACAAGGAGAACAACCAGCCCAAGCGAAAGCCCGTGCTCCGTTGCTTGTAAAGACGACGACAAAGAAGAGTCCGATCGCAGCCATCATCCGCTCGAAGCCCAGGTCGAGTCTGTCGACAGTGCTGTCTTCGTTCGACCACTTAACAACTCCGAGGTCTTCAAACGAAACCCTTTCAAGCCTCGTACCGTCAACACCGGCTTCGGGGTCCTCACATACGCAGCAAGGACGTGCCAAGAGCACGCGGATACCGACTCCGGCGCCATTGAGTGGAGCCGCCAAGTCACGACAAGTACAGCAACACCCTCCCCACAAAGGCAACGCGACACTTCCACAAGTCAACAAAACAAACAGCACTTCTATCAGCAGTACGCAGCTAGAAACGACCAACGAAGAACTCAGAGCAGCACTGTCGGCGGTGCAGACGCAGCTGTCGCAAGCCGAGTCGAGGCTGTCGTCGGCGACAGAGACAGCGGACGAGCAGGCGGCGAGTCTGTCGCGTGTGTCGAGCTTGAAGGCGGCGCTAGAGGAGCGCGTGCGTTCGGAGGAGACGCGTGTGTCGGAGCTGTCTGCGCTGCTGGACGCGGAGCGGTCCCGTGCGGCTGGCGCGGCTGCGTCTGTGAGCGCGCTGGAAGAGCAGAAGCGTTCGCTGTCGACGCAGGTGTCGTCTCTGGAGCAGCAGGTGTCGAGTCTGGAAGCGGTCCACGCGTCGGCGCTGTCGGAGTCGAGCTCGAAGCTGAGTAGCCGCGTGTTGGAGCTGGAGGCAGCGCTGTCGGTGGTGCAGACGCAGCTGTCGCAAGCCGAGTCGAGGCTGTCGTCGGCGACAGAGACAGCGGACGAGCAGGCGGCGAGTCTGTCGCGTGTGTCGAGCGTCCAACGTGGTACGACTGCGTACAGTCATGTGTTTGTTGTCGTGCTTCTCAATTGACTTTTGATGGTTAGCACCAAGTGCTGGAACCTCGAGCATCTCTCGCTTGCTCGCGTTGTCGTTTCGAAGAGATCGAGCTTCGATTGAGAAGGAGGAGCAGCGTCTGAACGGTGCGTCACTGACGATCATGAGAGGCTGATGATATTCGCTTCTCACCAGGCTGTTCACCTATACGACAGAGGCGAACTTGCTGAAGCGGAGACGTCGGCGCGAGCATCGCCAGCCCGACGCGTCTGCGCCTTAGAGTATTTATTCGAGTGCACCTCCTGCGTCATGAGCTGGCGTCCGAGCTGGCTAACGTCGTACCGGAGGCAACTTCAACCTCCCGTCCTCTATTCGTACTGCGAATCGTGTCACAGCAAGCGACCTTTCTTGCGGCTGCTAGGCGTGGACGTGGCGCTCTCCTGCTCTGCGCCGTCGTACGCGACAACGTACTCGGCCTCCACGCGCTTCTCCTTGGAGCTGGCGAGCACGTACATGATGTCGTAGAAGCGCTCCGTCTCCCCAGTGCTCGCAGCGACCGACGTGTGAACTGCGCGGATCCTTGCGACGCCTCCTGGCTTATTGCTCCCGATCCACTCGCGCGGGAGGATCCGCACCACGTCGTTCACGTGAAACACTCGGTCGGGAACGACCGCCACCTCAGCAGCTGCTGTGTTGCGAGGAGCCGAAGCTCCAGAGTCGCCGTCGCCGTCGCTGTCCACGCTGATGTCGAGTCGCCTTGCACAGCTCGGCTCGTTGTCGTCGTCCGCGTCGCCACGGTCGTCCACCTCGTCGCGCGTCGCCGTGCTCTTGCGTCTCCGCTTCTTGGACGTCTTCGAGGACGACATTGGGGTCTCCGAGAGCACAGATTTACCAGCGCGCGGCGTCTGTCGCCGGCCCTTCTTGCCCTTCGTTGCTCGCTTCCTGTGTGGGAGCGGAAGCGACTGCTGCTCCGCGTCGTCTTCTCGAGTCTCGACAGCTCCAGACGCCTTCTTCATGTGCTCAGGAAGCTCCACGTCGTTCGCCATCCCCGAGCCTTTCAGGTGCTTGGTACACCACGCCAAGTAGTGCGGAGCGCGAACGAGAAGACCGTTCACGAACGCACACGCAATGTGGTAGGCGACGACACACCGCTTGTGCGCGCACTGGATCTTGCTCAGCCCCTTCCGGCCCTGGCAGATCGCACATGGCAACGCTCGGCGGTCGGTCGGGATCTGGTCGAGGCCGTGGCAGACGCCGTCCTTGAAGAACGTCTCGGGCGTGTACATGGCGCACTGCGGATGCACGACTTGGCCGCATGACGTGGCAGCAAAGTCGCCGCCGCTCAGCTCGCACAGTGCACAGACCTCGTCGCCCTCCTGCTTGATCTTGTTCACAAACAAGCCGCCAAACGTCTCGTCCTCGTCGTTCTCGTCGTCGCTGCTCTCAGGCGCGCGAGAGCGAGTGCGCGACAACGAACGGCGATCGTCTCCGCCGTCTCCTGCTCCGTTGTCACCATCGCTCTCAGCGTCGTCGTCGCTGTCGTCGAACTCCTGCTTTGCTGCAACGATGTCGCGGTACATTTGCTCCTCGTGCCGTCGGCGGATCCCCTCGAGCCTCTGCGCACGGTACGCTTTCGTGGCGTACTCGTGCTCGATCTTGGCCTGGATCTCGCTGAACACTGCCTGGTTGCGCGACACCACGGCGCCAAACTCGCGCTGAAGCGACTCGAGCTGCGTCTTGATCTCGTCGCCCTCGTCGTCGCTCTCGTCGTCGTCGTCGTCGTCGTCCAGCTCCTCGACTCCCTCTCCTCGCTCTTTGGCGGCCTCGAGACTCGACTTAAAACTCGCGTTCACGATCGCATCTTCGTCGCTCCGCTTCACAGCAAAGTGCTTGTGCAGAAGGAGCTCCTTCGAGACCGTGCCGTCGTCCCTGTCGGCCGCCTTGCGCACCAAGTGCACCGCCCCGTTCTTGGTCGACACTTGGAACTCAAAGATCCGCTCAGTCGGCACCGACTGTTTCTGACCAAGCGCTGCAAGCGCAGCGACCAACGTCTCGTCGTCCGAGCGCTCGACCTGGAAACGGAGGCGCATCTTGGCGCTTTCCGTGTCGTTGGCCGTGTGGTGACTTGTCGAGTGACTCATCGTCACGTCGGCTCCGTCTCCACCGTCCCCTTGCTCCGCCGCTGTCTCGTTGTTCAGATCCACGACGCTAATGTACTTGCGCTCGACCTTCTTCTCGCCACCGCCGAGTACGTACGCAATGTCGTACGTGAACTTCGTCCGCCCGCTGTCGAGCGCCACTTCGTGCACACGTCGCACGCGTCCAGCGCCGCCGAGCTTGTTGATCCCTGCCCACGTGCGTTTCGCGACAGTCACGACAGTCCCGACCGCAATCGGCGGCTGCTCGTCCACGTCGTCCTCGTCTTTCAAGCTCTCGGCGCTCACGCCCATGAAGATGTCGGACGACAAGAACATCTGTTTCTGCTTGCGCGTCTTCCGGAACTCGAGCAGATACGACGGCACGAACGCGCGCTTTGGCATCGTAAGAAGGTCGTGCACGTCGCTGTACTCGGCGTGGGCCGGACTGAACCGCACGCCAACCATTGCCTCGACCTTGTTCTGGAGCTCAAGCAGCTCGCGCCGGTTGATCTTTGGCAGGAAGAACGCGCCGTCGAGAGATCGCCAGAAGAGGTTCATGGCGATCTTCCCGTCGGACCGGAGAAAGAACCACGGCCAGTCGACACTGAGGCCGTCGATCTCGCCAGTCGACACGCTCTTCTCACCAGCTCCTGTCGCATCCGCTGTCAAGAGCGAGTTGGCAGTGTTCTGACTGTCGCTTGTCGCCTCCAACAGCTGTCGCTTCGCTGCCGTTGCAGCGGACGACGTCGCAAGCGACGGACCACGACGCTTAGTGCGGAACCAGCACTGCGCTGGGTACTTGAGCTTCGGGATGACCGAGTCGCGGACGTCATCGACACTGGCGTTCCTCAAGACGGTCTGGTTCAAAGCGACGATCTCGTCGTGGTCCTGGATCACTCCTCGCTTCAGCGCTTCGGCGATCGTCCGGTTCGACGTCGTCCTCTCATTCAGACACAATACAGAGCCGACGGACGTAGGAACGCTGACGATTCCGATGCCAACCAACTGGTGCTGGATCAGCACCATCATGTACGCGTACTCGCTGTCACCGTCACCGGTTTGGAGCCCCCCAGGCGGGTAGTACGCTGGCACGAACACGCGGGTCTGCGTAATGGCTTGCGCCACTGACTCGTCGTCTACACTGTAGCGCACAGTCCCTGGACTTGTTGCTGGCGTTGTGCTCGCCTGTGGTTTCGTGAACGAAAGTACGCTCTGTCGCCCCTTCTTCGAGTGTCTCGCGCTCGCGTCGTCTGTCAGGTCCGCTTTCAGCTTTCGCTTCTTGCTGCTCGTGTTCTTCCCGTTCGGTTGAGTCGGTCGGAACTCGTCGTCGCTCTCACTGTCGCTCGAAATGAGCACGTGTTCGTCCTTCTCGCTGCCTTTGTCGTCCCACGCGCCCGTCTTAACCTTGTTCTTCTTCTGCTTCTTGATCTTCTTCTCCTTGTTCTTCTTGTCCACTTTCGCTCGCTGCTGTTTCGTAGTTGGCGTCGGCTGTGTCGTGCGTTCGGACGGCGACGGCGCTGGAACAACGCCGACAGTCGTCCTGAGGGCCTCGTCTTCGTCAGCACTTAGCCCCTCTGTCTTGAGGAACTGGTCTTGATGGGCGAGACACCCACTCCCAAAGTGCCGCTACGACACGAATCCGACGACACACGCACGTCAGCTCCAGTCGCAGGAGACTCTCAGGACGCACCACGCACGCCAAAGGAAAGCGTATGGACCTGCGTCTCCATGAACTCAAACTTGATCTTGTGCTGGAGCGCACACGGGACGTGGTACGCGACCACGCACTTGCCCACCACGCACTGCGCACACGCGCCTTTGTCCCTACAGAAACACCCACACACAAACTCTGTCGCCATGAGAACGACCGTCCCTATCCCACTAAGTATGTCATCTCTCCATTCCCAGACACGAGCACACGCACGTCTTCTTGCAAAAGCAGCACCGGAGCTTCCGTCGCGCCTTCAGCCGCTCCTGTGTGCGTGTGCGTGACAAGCGACGTCAGCGACAGAGAACGGGTGACACGACAGCCACAGCGTCTGTCTGTCGTACCACGCCGCAGCACACGTCGTCGCTCTTCCCGCCGACTTCGTTCAGTGTGATCTCGGGCAGGAACGTGGCGCACATGACGTGCATCCACGCGCCTTCGAGTGTCGGCATCATGGCGCCGCCCTTGGCCAGGCACGCGACGCACGCGAGCTCCCGCGTCGGCGTCACGTTCTTCTCCACGTCCAGTTCCTGCTTCAGGTACTGCGTGCACGGGCGGCAGTGCCAGTCCCCGTCCGGCACGAACGCGATCCGGTAGCACGACTGGTGCACGGCCGTGCTGCAGAGCTCGCAGATCACGATCGGGTCGTTCTCGAGCGAGTCGGCTTCAAAGCACACGCCGCACGCGACGTCGTCGTCTTCCTCGCCATTGACAACGACAGTCGCTGACGCCGACAGGTCGGATTGCATCCGCTTCTTCTTGGCCTTCGGTGTCGCCTTTGGCGTCGCCTGTGTCGCTGCTGTCGCGACGCTGTTGCTCGGTTCGGACAACGACTGAGGAGGAGCCCTTACTGGTTGAGCAGCGGCTTTCAGCGTCACAGTTCCATTCTTCTTCTTCATAGAAGCGGATGCAGCACTGGGCAATGAGACAGCGCCACCGTTCGCAGCAGCTGCTTGTGTGTTGCGGTGTCCAGTCTGCTTCTTGGAGGGCGTGGTGGTGGTGGACGTGGCGGACTCGCGTGCAAAGATGGCAGCGAACGACGGCAAATCGGTCGGGTCGAGCGCGTCCTCGGCGTCCACTTCAAGCAGTGTTGTAACCTGCTGCGAGAAGTGGCTGAGCGACGCCAGCAGGTACAGCTCACGCTCGCCTGACCTGGTGATCTCGTCCTCGATGTCGTGCACGAAGTCCGCGAGCAGCTCCACGTGGTCGGGCTCGCTGCTGGCGTCGACCACCATGTCCCGCAGCTCCGCCACGCGCTCGCGCACGCTTGCGTTCTGGATCTGGAAGCGGAAGAGCGAGTGCTTCTGCAGCGTCTCCAGCGAGCGCACCGAGAGCTTCCGGTCAGCGCCGCCGTCGTCCATGGCGTGCGTGTCGTGTGTGTGAATTGCCAAAAGTGAAAATAGCGGGAATGAACCCATACAAACATCGAGTGAAGGCGGTTCCCGCCAAAAAAGCTGCGACTAAATGCGATTCGACAGAGGCTATACATAGCTGCTAGAGCGAGTCGAAACGGATGAAGGGAACACTGGCATACAGTAACGCAAATGCAATTGTGAAGGGGACAATGTGAGCGGAGGTCCTTGCTTCCAGTGCTGGTGAGCTCCTTACTGGTGGTCACTTGAGGCGCTGACTGGCTGGTGCGTATCACCTGAAGGCTCCTCGCTTTGAACACTGGCGCTAGTCGGCTCCTTTCCCCACCATGTCGCCTCTCCCACGACGTCATCGTTGTCGTCGTCGTCCTTCTCCTTCCCTGTTCTTCTGTCGCTTCACCTGTCGGGGGCCTTAGAGGTGGTAGTCGATGCCCGCGTACTCCTCCGTGTCCTGTCCGACCGACTGCGAGTGCGAGTACGACTGCGACTGCGAGTGCTCGAGACTCCGCTGGCGCAGCACGTTCGACGACGAGCGGCTGTTGTCGGCGTAGTGCGAGTCGATCGACGACAGAAAGTGGTGGTCCGACGACGGCAGCGACCGGATCGACTGCACGCTGTACTGCGCCGTGTCGCGTGTGTCGACGTCCATGTGTGAGTTCTGCTGCGTAAACAAGTCGGCGGTCTCAGTCGACCCGACGAGGTCTTCGACGCCGAGAATCTCGGCGAGTTTCGCCTGGAATCGTACGCGGTACAGCTTCGGCTCGATCGCCGACAGTCCGTCGCCGTCGACTCCCCGAAACACAATCTTGAAGAACCGCTCGAGCCGCTTCTTGAGCGTCCACGTCTGCAAGATGTCGATCACGCCCAAGTGGTAGTACGCCGGTCCGACGACCGTGTTCGCCAGCCGCATGCCCGAACGAGGCAGTCGTCGCCCTGACGACGACACGGACGCGTTGCTCTCGGACCGGGTGTCGCGTCGTGGATCGCGCTGGCGCGACACCTTCCGCGACCGGTTCCCGCCAATGCCGTTGCCGATCGTGATCTCTTGTGCGCTCGACGTCGACGAGACGCTCACGTGGTGCCGACCAGGGCCCATGTTGCTCGCGATCCCAGTGTTGCCCATTGCGGACGTTGGCTGCGACACGACACGCGGGTCCATCATCGAGTTCTCTGAGAACGGGTTGAAACTCGGGTCGCCGTGGCGAATGTTGACGTTGATGTTGACGGGCGACGGCATCCGGTCTTCAAAGCTCCCGCCTTCGTCCACAACGTACTCGACCTCGTTGATCCCCATGAGGAGCGAGTAGTCCATGATCCCGAACGAGCAGAGTAAGTCGCTGTCGGCGCACAGCTGCTTGTAGAGCTGGAGCGACACGTCGCGGTCGAGCTTGAGCTTCTGCGTCAGGTCCGAGTCCTTGAGCACAACGTTCGGCTCGTGGCCGCCGAGCCGCGACGGACAGCTCAAGCTGTCGGGCGACGAGCCCTGGTACACGTACTTGCTGTTGCAGTGGCGGCACGTGACCTTCTTCCCGCGCTTCGGCAGGTCGCCGTGGCGGTTCACCCACGAGCCTTTAATGTCGTACCGCGAGTGGATGACCTGGTCCGTGTCAAACAGGTTCGCCATCACGATGAACGAGAACTGCTTCCCGTAGAGCTCGAGGCAGTGGCAGCCATAGAAGCGCGTGAGGAGTGAGTTCGGCTTCGAGCACAGGTAGTCGGCGTACTGCTGCGCGATGCTGCGCAAGAACGTCGTCTCTTCTTTGCTCGTGCTCTTGACAATGAGCGAGCCGTCGGCCGAGAAGAACATGAACGCACCGCTCGCGCCTTCGCTCAGCCGCTCTTTCGCTGTCGCGGACAGCGCTTGCAAGTACGCTTCGTTGTTCACGCCAAAGCGCTCGCGGATCTTCTTGAACGCATGCGGCTCGTAGTCGTGGAACGTCTTGGTGCGCTCCGACGTCTTGGACGTCACCCGCAAGCTCTCGTTGAACGCAGCTGCGCCAGTGCTCGTATTGGTAGCCAGCGGGCCGTCCGAATGCTGCCGCATGTAGGGGTGACCTGCTGGATCCGTCTGGCCACCTCCAGCCGCGCTCTTGGTCTGCGGCAGGAGGGCGAGGTGCTGGATCCGCTGCGACGCTGGGAGCCGCTCCGCCGCTTGGACCGCTTGGATGATCCCAGACGTCGTGTAGAAGAGCACTTCGCGTCGCAACGCGGCGTTCACTTGCGGGTTCAAGTCGACGTCGACTTCGTCGGGGTTGTCCGCCAGGCACTTGGTAAAGTGCGAGACGCGAAAGTCGTTCAGCGCGAACCAGATGACGAGGTCGATGTAGCCTTTGCCGGCAATGAGGAAGTTCAGGAGCTCGCTCACGTTGTCTTTCCGGGACTTGTCTTCGCGTGAGAGGAAGCGGATGTAGACGCCGCCGACAATGAGCCAGTAGAACGTCACTGCGAGGACGTTGAAGCGCGCACGGTTGATCGACTGCACGCGCACGGCGTACGTCTCGGGCATGCCTTCGCTCAAGCGTTTCCACGCCCAGAGCCAGATCCCGATGCTCGCGACGAGGAAGAGCCCCATCCAGACGTAGAAGAACGCCCAGCTGATGATGTTCGCCCGCACGACCTTGTAGCTGTCGCCCGAGAAGTTCTCAATCACCTTGGCGTTCGCACTGCACGTCGTCATGTCGCGGGCCGGGAGGTTCTTCAGCGCGTTCGTCCAGCACACGCCGAGGTCCGAGTACCCGGCCCAGTCGTCAGCGTTCATGAGCACGAGACCTAAGACCAAGCCGGTGCCCCAACAAAAGACGTGGAAGAGCCGCGTGTTGCGCTGGAAGTCTGTGAATGGGTTCGTGAGGCTCAGGAGGAGGTCGAGCGTCATGCAGAAGAACCAGCACTCAGCGACAATGAGCGAGAACTGAAAGAGCCCCGCAAAGACGTCGCACGCCGGCCCGGCGCCAGCGGCGCGCGAGCACCCGCATTGCGGGTTGTTGTCGTTACAGAGCGACGTGCAGTCGTAAAAGAGACAGCGCGTGAACTGCTGCGTGAGCAGCTGCAAGACGAAGAGCGCGTCTGCGATCGTGCGCCAAAACACGAGCGAGTTCGGGTGCTGCCGGTACCCCGGGACGCTCGCGTACGAGAGGATGACGAAGAAGACCGAGAAGCTCGAGAGCACAGCGCCCCAAATGAGCCCCGGCGAGAGGTTCGCGTACTCGCTCGAGAGCGCAAAGCCGAGCGAGACGGCGAACGCGACGAACATTACGAGCTGGAACCATCGCGTGGACGAGCTGAGGCACGTCGTGAGTGACGCGGACGGCGGCCGCCGCTCCGTCTGGAGGCTGTGTGCGTCGGCGTCGGTGCCCGTGTTCGACGAGTTGAACGACGATTTGGGGGACAGCGGCACGCCGCCGCCGCCGCCGCCATCGCCGCCGTAGCGCCCGACGTCGTACATGGCGGGAGGTGGAAGGCAAAGAGTGGGCGGGCGGGCGGGCAGGTCGGTCACTCCAGGATGTGCTGTCTTCCTTCCTTCCTTGCTGGTTTTGCGGCGTTTTTTCTCGAGCCGGTTTCGTTTGTTTTGTTTTTTGTTTCAACACTGGATTTTGATTCGCTGCAAACCAACGTTTTCGCACGAGTTGTTAGTAAAAATTAATCAACCACGGGAAAGCGAATACGACAGGAATTTTGGTGCACATGATCGTGTGGTGCACACAGCCGTTTTAGTAATTTGAGGGAGTTTGGAACTCAATGCCGTTAAGTACAGGGTCAACCCTCCAGTTAACAACATGTCTGATTTTCCGAATACTACCAGGAAGCGTAACCCACATCAATCACGAATATCCGCCACCTCGCGAGCATGAAGCAGCTGCTGCAGGTCGTCGGTGCGTGTCGTGTCGCCACCGCGCTTCCTCCTCGTCTCTCGCTCTCTATCGCTCGCTCGCTTCCACTAACGCGTCGCCTACAGTGGTAGCGCTCGCCCTGGCGCTCGCGGTGCTCACGTGGTACGTGACGCTCGCGCCGTTCTGGATCACGCAGAGCGGTCGGCGTGCAGACGCCGCGTCGTACGCTCAGGGCATCGGCCTGTGGCTCAACTACACTGAACACGTGGGCGACGCCGCGTACGACCCGGGCAACTCGCTCTGGATCCCAGCGCAAGAGAGCGCCGCGCACTCGTTCGCAACCCAGTGGTACGTTCGCTTCGATTGGTTCTGACGGACTAGCATCACTCGCCTGTCACTCAGGGCTCACTGGCGTGCTCTCTACTGCTGACGACAGTGCGGTCGACGCGCCGTTCTGCGACAATGCGATCGGTGAGCTCCACAAGCAGTTCTGCCAGGTGCGGCGCGTGTACTGCGGGCCGGCCGTCAAGTTCCTCCAAGTCGCCCTCTCGCTTCTCTCGGGGCTCGCGCTGCTCGTCGCGGTCTGGGCAGTGCTGCTCGTGACGACGGCTCGTCGCACGGTCGTCGACTACGTCCTCATGCAGCTCTGCATTGGCTGCGGCCTGAGCTTCCTCGTGGTCGCTGGCGTCTGGTACGTCTTTGTCTTCCGCCCGATCCTCGAGTCGGCGTACTACAAGGACCAGTACAACCGCTGCGCGACAAACGCCGCGGGGCGCAAGTGCTGGGGCATGGGCGCCTGTCTCTACATGGTCGTCACGTGTGCGATCCTCTACCCGATGCTCTCGGTGCTCGTCGCGAACCACGTCACGCGCAAGTTCCGGACCTTCCAGGTCCGTCTGTCTCTCCGCTCTCCGCTCTCTCTCTATAAGGTCACACACGCTGGTGTGTGTGGGCTCACTCTGCTGTCGTCTCTCTGTCCGCAGCGAGCACTGCGTCGACTGCACGAATCGGCGACGATGGTGGCGATGGAGCCGCCGTCGATGGACCTCAAGCTCACGACGCTCAGCACGGCCACGGACATCGACAAGTCCGAGCTGAACGTCGCGACGACAGGCGTCACTGTCGCGCTCTCGGCCGACGACAGCAAGCAACCGCCGCTCGCGCCACTCAAGAAGCTGCCGTCGGTCGTTCGTGCTGTGAGCGTGCACGAGATCGACGTGAGCGACAGTGAGACCGAGGAGAAGCGCGACGACGACATGTTCGAGTCCAAGTACCAGCAGAGAGTGTACGAAGCGACGACCGTGTCGGGGAAGAAACAGAAGCAGAAGAAGAAGAAGGCGACGACGAGTGCGGGCGGTGCGACGACCGTCACCACGACCACCACCACAGCGTCGGCGGCGTCTTCGCAGTCGCCACGCGCGTCGTTGTGAGGGTCGCACCCCGACAGTAGAGCTCTTGCGACCTGGATGAACACGACACCCGCCCTGTTCGCTGTCGCCCACTGTCGTAACTGCCCTTTCCTTACGTTACGTTACGGAAGGGAACTGACGAACCGACAGACTTGACCATCAGACTGACCGATGCACCGCCTGGGCGTGCGCCACCCCGAAGTGGCCGTGATCAGCGATGAGCTCATCCGGAAAGCCGCGTGCGCGGACGTGGACCCGCGCAACACGAACGCCGTGAACGAAAGCGACGAGAGCGTGGACTTTCTCCGGCTCGAGACGCTCTCGCTGTCGTTCCACAACATCTTCAAGATGGAGAATCTCGAGACGCTGCGCCACCTCGTGAAGCTCCAGCTCGACAACAACGTGATCCACGAGATCGACGGCATCGCCCACCTCGTCCACCTCGAGTGGCTCGACCTCTCGTTCAACAACATCACAGCGATCAGAGGCCTCGACACGCTCGTGCGCCTCACGGACCTGAGTCTGTACAACAACTGCATCGGGAAGCTCGAGAACCTCGACGCCCTCACGCGCCTCCAGGTGCTCTCTGTCGGGAACAACTCGCTCGCGGCCGCCGAGGGGCTGCTGTACCTCAAGTGCCTCGACAGCCTCCGCGTCCTCAACCTCGCTGGGAACCCAGTGTGCGCGGACCCCGAGTACCGACCGTGAGTGGACACTACGTGCGTGTATTGGCTGAATACGGACGGTAGAGCGACCGGCGACTGACGTTTCCTTTATTCCTTGCTTGCTTGTTCGCGCGCTCGCCCATCAGGTTCCTCCTCGCCCACCTCGACAAGCTCCAGTACTTGGACTATGCGCTCGTGGACGCGAACGAAGCGGGGCAAGCGCGCGAGCAGTACCAAGACGAGCTCGAAGAGATGAAGGAAGTGAAAGCCATCGAGGACGCGGCACTGGCGCGCGAGGCCGAGCAGCTCAAGTACCTTGCGATGCTCAAGGACGCGAACGTCATCACACTGGAGGTTTGAGTATCTGGCTCTGGAGAGACACTGACCTGGCGACGGTCTGATCCACTCATTCTCTGCCATCTTCTCTGCGTCTGCTGACGGCCTCCACAGACGTTGCTGTCCGACATGTTCAAAGAAGACACAGAGATGAACAAGATTGAGGTGCTGCCGGGTCTGCGCAACCTCATCGACGACTACAGCGAGAAGACGCGCGTGGCGACGGAAGACGTCAAGGTCGTGCTGCTCGAGAAGCACCGCGCCATGGCGAACGAAGTGGACGCGTTCGCGGCCAAGTACGAGAGCGTGCAGGTGGAAGCCCAAGAGAGTAGCATCGTCGCGGTCGAGCGCCACCGTCGCGTCGCGAAGCAGCTGCTTAAGCAAGCGAGGGCTGCGCAAGCCGGCGAGACGAGCGAGACCACCTCTGCGGCGGGGCAGCAGCGGCTGAGCGAAGCAAAGGCGTCAGCCGAGAAGCTCCACTACGAGCTCCTGATCGTCGAGTCCGACTTGGTCGAGACGGCGCAGGAGCTCACCGCAAGCTTGGAGGTCGCGATCGAGGCGATCGGGGTCGAGGCACGGGAGGTCGCGACCGAGCACTTCCGGACCGTCGAGGTCCTGGAGAACAGCTTCTTCGACAGCGTGAGCCAACTCGCCGTCACGCTGCTCGAGCGCATGGCGTCTGAGGACGGCGAAGACGACGACTTCCTCTCGGACGAGTGCCGCGCGATCCTGAACGACCGTGACGCGCTCAACAACGCAATCAACGGCTCGCACGACATCCACATCGGGAAGCTGCTCGCCCAGGAAGACGTCATGCGCGAGCAGAGCCTCGCCAAGATCGCGGACGTTGTCAAGCGCGCGAGGGACCGCGAGTGGGCGCGGAACCGCTCTCGCGTCGTGGAGATCATCACTCTCAAGGAGAAGCACTTGGGCGAGATCAACAAGGTGCGCGACGAACTCACGAGCGTCGACGACGAGTTCTACTAGCTTCAGGAATGGCCCGCGTGTAAGCGGAAGGACGCCTTACGTCACTCGCTCTCAGTCAGTACGTTCGAGAGTCGTTGAGTCTTGTTGACAGTGATGGCCTTGCCAAGGTGGCTATCGTATTTGATCTACTTCTCAAGGCTTGAGTCTTCTGTCCTGGACCTCGTCTCGAAGCGGAGCCGACAGAACTGAGGAGTCACAGAGCTGACTGGACGCCAGATTGGTTGCGATGGACCGCTTCGATCTCTCGCGCCAAGCGATCACGAGCCTCGCGCAGGTCTCGGACGACATCGTGCAGCAAGTCGAACGTCGCACAGATAGCGACGGCGACAGTGAGTACGACTACGCGCTCAGCTTGGCACAGAACTGCCTCACAGAAGTACACGCTATCGGTCGCTTCCAGCGTGTGGCGCAGGTGCGTCCTGGCGAAAGAGCCGCGCTCTGTGTTTGTTTGTGTGCTCGGCTGGACCATCGTGACTGACTCGGCGGTTGTGTGGCAACGACGACCCTGTCGCTGGATGCATGGGCTCCATCCAAAGCTCGACCTCTCGAACAACAAGATCGCGTTGCTCGAAGGCGTCCAGGCTCTTGTGCGACTCGAGAGTCTCAACGTCGCACGCAACAACCTCACATCCGTCGACATCCTCGCGTCGTTGCCGCGTCTGCGCGACCTCCGCGTGTCCGAGAACAGTATCGTGCAGCTGGACGGGCTGAAGGGCTGTCGCGAGCTCCAGGCGCTGGACGCGTCGTTCAACAACGTCACCACGTGGCCCCGGCTTGGTGGCTTGGCTGCGCTTGAGGTGCGGCGTGCGTGGTGCAATCTAGGGCCGTCGTGTCTGTGACTGTATATCGTGATCCAACGTCTGTGTTCGTGGTGCCACAGTCGCTGGACCTGTCGAGCAACCTACTCGAAGCCTTCTCTCCTTCATTTACGCCCGAGTTGTTCCCGCGGAACCTCCGCAGGCTCTCGATCGCCAAGAACCACATCCACGAGGTGCGCTGTCGCGTTCCAACGGCCTGTGACAAGTGACTCCCGCTCACACTCAGTGGTGTCCGTCTCTCTAGTTGTGTGGCATCGTCGCACTTGGCGCGCACTTGACGAAGCTCCAGAGCCTCAGCATCGAAGGCAACGCCGCCATTGCGCAGGCTGTGAAGCGTGGAGGGAAGCTCGAGTACGTCTATGTGAACCTGTTCCCGTCCATGCCGCTCAGTGGCACAGGAACCAAGACCAGCGCCGACCCGTTCGTCTCGCGGGCGACACGGGAGCTCTTTAACGTGCCGCAGACGACAGTAGCGGCTGTGCAGCTCGCAGTGGAGCACCAAGACGAAGAAGCGGTCCTGGGGTTTCTCAGGACCGGGACGATTGAGCGGTCGAGTGAGGCGGTCGAGTCGATGATGACACGCAACACAGTGCTGGCGCCCACGATCCAGACGAGTCGCTTCAAGGTAGAGGAGTTGACGCTGGCGCCTCCACCTCCTGTTGTCGCACCACGTCCCCCAGCTCTACAAGACGCCACCGTCGGCGTACCGACAACACCAGCCAGCGCAGCAGCACTCGCTACTGTGCTCTCGAAAGAGAGCAAGTTGGAGATGTGGAAGCGGATCACGGAAGAGCGGAAAGCGCAGCAGGAGAAGGACAAGAACCGCTTGCAGCTCGAGATGCTGCGAGCGGCTGAATCGACTCCAGACGGGGTCTCGACTACTCGAGCAACCAACATACCACCACCTCCTCCACCACTTCCGACGCCACCCCAGGCTTTGAATCCCGCCGCTCCTATCCATGAGAGCTCAGTGCCACCACCGCCACCTCCGTCTCTACCAACCGCATCGCTCCGTCAAGAGGTCGTCGAGGCCACGCCACCAGCTCGCCCCAACACGCATTCCACTTCAATGACACCGCCGGCCTCAGCCCCACCACCGCCACCGAAGAAGCTCGAGGTCCTTGTTGTAGCGCCCGTGCTACGGGACGACCCTGGAGGGCTCGGAAGGTCAACCGCCGCCGACACTCGCCACCTCGCAGGCAACGTCCGAGTGCTCAGCGACCAGGTGGCGACGATGCGCAAGTACATGAAGGTACGCGATAGAGAGAGAGCGCGTGTGGCTGTCGCTCGTCCTCACGCCGTCTCTTGATGGTGGACGACGCAGGTGTGGATCAAGCGCGAGCAGGTGGCTCGTGAGGCGGCCGCACGGCGTCTCCAGAAGTGGCACCGCTGCCAGCGCCTCCACCGAGCCATCGCCGACCGAGTGGACTTGAAAACGCGCCAGTGGCGCGAGCAGTACGCGTTCTACCACAGCGGGGCGACAGTGCAGCGAGCCGCGATGCGCGTCCAGCGAGCGTGGCGAGCGCAGCAGGAGCTCCGGCGGACAGTGCTCTGGTTGGGCTCCCCAACGTCCTGGAGCTCGATGAACGCGCACGCATTGGGAGGCCAGCGCCACATCAACACCCGCTTCGTCGGTGCGCTCACTCGACTAGGCCGCGACGTCGAGCAGCTCCAGCTAGTGAGCGTCGTCCAGGAGCGCGCGATGGTCCATCTCTGGGACAGTGCAGCTCGCGCTCAGCGATTCGTGGCCGTCCAGATCGAGAAGATGGTCGTGCGCGTGCAGGTACAGTGCGGTCGGTGGCTGGTTGGTTGTCTGGAGTGGTGTGTAGCTACCGACTCAGTCGCCACCTGCGTGTGTGTGTTGTCTAGAGCCTCTGGCGAGGCCACGTGGCTCGGAAGCGCTGGGGGGTCCAACGTCGCCCGACACTGCACGTCGCGTCGTCTGTCGCCATCGAGAGCCTGCGACGCACGATCGCACACCAAGCGCACGAGATGACGCGGCTCACGGAGCAGGTGCGCGCGTTGGAGAGCGCAGTCGAGCGCCTCCTGCTCGCCCAACCTCAACCCCACCCACCGCACGAGCTCAACGCCTAAAGCGACAAGGCGAAACGCCACGCCAGGCACTCACTCACTCTCTGTCGTCTCCCTTGGCATTCAATGACTCAGTCGTGAGGTCACTGCAGCGGCGCAATCTCCAGCACGCCACGCTCCAACGGCTTGTTCTTGACCACTTGGTTTGGTCCGTACACGCCTTTGCGCAGCCGCGAGAGTGGGTACACGACCGTGTTGGGCCGCAGGAGCGTGCACGGGTCCGTCACTGAGGAGCATCCGAGCTGGCTCCAATCGCCAAGCACGACGCCGACCTTCTTGCGGCCAGTGTCGTACTGCGTGCCGTCCACGTCGATCAGCAGGTTCCCAGCCGTCGAGTGGGCAAAGAGACTGAGGTTGGCAGTCGTGGCCTGGTTCCCAAAGTGGCTCTTGAAGCCGACGATGCTGTCGCCACAGTAGCTCGGGTGGCAGAGCTCCGCTCGGTCCAGGACGAGCGCGTTCTTGAGTTCGCCCCGAAGGACGACGTTGTGGCCTGTGATCACGTCCCCACGGACGTACGCGCCACTGCGGAGCGTGCTCCCGTCGCCAATGATCGCAGGGCCTTTGATAAACACGTTCGGCTCCACTCGCACGTTCGTCCCGAGGTAGACGGAGCCGTCGGAGACGTCGAATGTGCCGCCGAGGACGACGGCGCCCGGGCAAACGACGAGCTGCGTCTTTCGTGGCTGTCGCTCGGCGCTGTCGGCTGGGAATGACGCTCCAGGCGCTGTCTCTGGTCTGTCTGCGACCGGCGACAGGTTGATGATCTTGTCGGGGGCGAACGTGAGCGGGTCGACGCCTGGGAAGAGCACGATCTCCGTGGTGCCAGACGGGTCGACGCACGCAGGCAGTTTCCACTGCAAGTGGCGGCCGCTATCGTCCTGGTCCGGCTCGTTGAGAGAGCGGCTGGTGGACGGCGTGAGTATTGTGATGGGTGCGCTGGCGTCGGACGAGTTCGTCCACTCGCTCTCCTCCAAGAACTGAAGCGCGTACGCGTGGATCGCGTCCAGCACAGCAAAGACGTTCGTACAACCACGGAAGACGCCGTTGTGTGTGAACGCCGCTTGGTGCGCCGGTGCGATGAACGCGTCGATGCGCAGGCTTTCGGGCACGTTCTGTTCTGGGAGGCTCTGGAGGTCGATGGGAGACGGAGGCTGTGGACTCTTTTGGTGGCGACTAGCGGGGTGTGAGGGACGGGGCGCAGTGGCGGCGCTGTCTGCCAACTGCAGAGGTCGGTCGCGACTGTGGTTTTGAAGCACAACGTGGACCGCGAGCGTGGTCACGAGTGCCATGGCGCATGCGACCAGCGTGGTCGTCACTGCATCGCTCGCCATCGTTTTCAGTTTGAAATGGGAAAAGTATCTTGCGTTTTTAACACCTTGTGAAATAGGTCCCAATGGTAACTATAAAGGGTATTCTTGAGCATGTAATACATTGAAATATGATAAAGAAGATACAAAGGTAAAATAGTGGGGTTGTACGGTACGCGCTCCCCGGTGCACGAAAAGAAACCCAAAACACACACTTGAACAAGACGCACATCTGTGATGGAGTCGGTGCGCGCGAAGCACGCGGCGGAGCTCGAGGCGAAACGCCGCAAGCTCGAGGAGATCCGCAAGCGAAAGGCGTCTGTGCGGTGCGTCTCGCCCCCTCTCTTGGAGTCTCTGTACTCTCCCGCCCTTTTCTATTCCTCCTTATTCACTCGCCTCCATTCAGGACGGAGGAGACCACGACCGCCGCCGACGCGGCTGCGCGCGCCGTTGACGCGCAGGAGAACAAGTTCGACGACTTTATCCAGAACCTCCTGAAAACCGCCGATGCGGACGCCGACGCCGCCAAGCAGCAGCAGCAGAAGGCGGCAGTCGCGCCTGCGCTTTCGCTCGCAGAGAAGCTCTCGACGCTCTCGACGGTGCGACTGACTGACTGTGACTGACGTGTGAACCCACTTGGTCGAATGAGAGATAGAGAGAAAAAGGAGGGACTGACGCTGTCTATGGGGCGGACGACAGGTGGCGAATGTCGCCGAGACGCACATCCAGCCGACGCTCGTGGAGACGTATACGAAGCACACGGAGACGGACATTACACTCGAGCACGAGCTCATTGTCCGGGAGGTGCGTCCGTTGGCCTCTTGCGCTCGTCACGCGCCCAGAGCTGACGCTGCTCTCTCTCTCTGGACGTATGCGTGGGCGTCAGACGGGGGTGGACGACATGGAGGTGGACGCGTCCAGCTCCCCAGTTACGACCCGCGAGAGTGTCGTGTCGCCAGGGTCCCCTCGTCGTCCGCTGATGATCGACACCGAGATGGGAGCAGCAGAGGACGCGATGCCGACGCTGTCGCCGGACGAGCAGAAGCAGATCCTCCAGTCCGACAGCATGGAGGCGTTCCTCACCAAGGCGTCGCGGCTTGTCGAGCGCGCGCTCGCGAGCACGAGCACGTACGACTTTATGGTCGACTACGGCGCCACCGTCGAGGACGACATGCTGGCGGAGGACGCCGCCGAGTCCCTCAAGCTGCAGTTCACGTTCGCTGACGACAAGTGGACTAAGCACCGCGCTGTAACGGACCTGGACGTCTCGCCGTTCTACCCGGAGCTCGTCCTTGTGTCGTACACAGCGCGCGACTTTCTTGACGAAGACGACAAGGAAATCTCGACTGCGAAGGAGTGGGACACGATGGGCAACTCGGCGACAGGAGCGGCCGCGATCCTCACGGACTCGTCGTCCGTCACGGACGGCGTCGTGCTGCTCTGGTCCACGGCGCTGCCGACGCGTCCCGAGTACAAGTTTACGTGCCACTCGCAGGTCACGAGCGCATGCTTCAACCCGTTCGACCGGCATTTGATCTTTGGCGGCACGTACTCGGGACAGATCGTGGTGTGGGACACGCGTGCGAAGGCGGCGCCAGTGCAAAAGACGTCGTTGTCGTCGTCCTGCCACACGCACCCGATCTACGCCATGTCGGTTGTCGGCACCAAGAGCGCGTACCAGTGAGTGTCGCACGGTGGTCTGTAGAGGAGAGGGGTTGTGTGCGCGTCTGCGACCGAGTGGCTGAATGACTGGGCTGTTGCTGTGTCACGTGTTTGTCTTCAGCTTGATCTCAGCGAGCACAGACGGCCGGATCTGCGTCTGGGACGTCGACCAATTGCAGCAGCCGGTCGACATGCTCGACCTGCGCATCGCGCTCTCGATCGTGTCCCACTACACGTCCGTAAACATGTCGACCGACAAGAAAGTGGAGGCGTCGGTCACGTCGTTCGCGATCCACCGGAAAGAGAACAAGGAGCTGTACATTGGTACCGAGGCCGGGAAGCTGTACGCGACGAAGCTCGACCAGCCCAAGACCGCGAAAGGAAGTGGCGGTGTCGGCGGCAGCGTTGGCGACGCCAGCAGCGGCATCGACGCGCTGGCCGCTGACAAGCAGACGAAGGGCGGCTTCAACGTCGCGGGGCTCGCACGTGAAGTGATCGTGACCTCCGTGTCGAAAGACGGCTCGCACTTTGGGCCCGTGACAGCGATGCACTTCAACCCGCTCCTGCCGGGCCACCGCGACGGGCTTTTGCTCACAGCGTCGCTCGACTCGACCGTAAAGCTCTGGAGCACGGAGCATCCGTACCACGAGCCCGTGCTCTCGTTCGAGCCGTCGAGCGAGTACATTTGCGACGTCCGGTGGTCGTCGGTCCACCCGGCGCTGTTCGCGGTCGCGGACGGGAGCGGCGCAGTGAGCATCTGGAACATTCTGCGCGACACGGAGGTCCCCGTGGTCGACGCCAAGATCGGCGCCAAGGCGCTCAACAAGATCCGATGGACGGCGGACGGCAAGAGTCTGCTCATCGGCGACGCGGACGGCAGATCGTACGTGTACGAGGTCCCATCCGAGGTGCGTTCACGCGTGTGCGGCGTACAACGAGTGGTGGAAAGTGTGCGTCAGTGTTCTGACGTCTTGTGTCGCTGTGTTGAACCAGGTCGCGACGCCTCAGCCAGACGAGCTCGCCCTGCTCGAAAGTAAAGTGTCTGCTGCGCTGGCGGCCGCTGCGGTTGCCAAGGCGTAAGCAGTCGCTCGTGCGTGCTGCTGTGTGTCGGAAGGAGTAAGGCGATAGTA